>JAQQSV010023358.1:0-10389 GCA_028646515.1 Pseudochirops corinnae
TAAATCTCTGTGGGGCTCTGCTTCCAGAAGGGAAAGCTCTGTCCCAAATCGCTGGGTCCGCCTGGCTGCTGTAGCTCTCAGGAAGATGCTGGGAACTCTTTCTACTTACTTCCGGCTGACTGGATCGTGAAGACTCCAGAACCAAGGCCCAAGAAGACGATCCAGATCCAGGCCGCTCAACGTGAGAGCACTGGCCTGAGAACAATCGCTCAGTCCCCCTGCTGTCTGCAGGCCATGGGCGGGAAGCTACAACGTGGAGGCAGGTGCAAAATCTCTGCCTTTCGCTTTTCCGCTCTGGAGGCCTTTCGGCCAGACTGCTTATCTCCTCCTTTCGCAATCCCCACTCACAGCTGCCACTAATCCGCTCACCTGAGGCTCCTCTGCTCCTCCCGCCCAGCCGCCCCTGGGGCACAGCCGCAGCTTCAGGCCAGGCTGGTTTCAGTTCGCAGTGCTGATATGGTTCCTCGTAGCCGAGCTGACTTTAGTGGGAAGTATCTTTGTGTGCATTTTGGGGTTCTAGGATTGGTTTAGAGTCCTATTTTATGGGTATTTTGGGGTGGCTATGTGAGAGCTGCAATATGTTGCTGCTGCTATGCCGCCATCTTGGCTCCGCCCCTTAGACTCTTCTTCAAAATAAAATTTACAGGAGAAATTCACCAAAATAGGAGAAAAGAGTCACAAAGAAGCGGAGATATGCCAGGGTGAGAAAGTAGCTGAGACATGGTTTCAAAGTCTGGAGTCATGACCAGCTTGGACCATGCCCCAGAGTGGCAGCCCCAGAAGGAATTCACCAATAGGAGAAGGAGGAGAAGGATGTAGGGGAGGAGAGATGTTCCAGTGTGAGAAGACCCCAGGAACTAAGAAAAGTGAGTAGAGATTTCTTTTTCAAGATCAGAAGTGCTTAGGAAAAAGGAGGTTAAATGCCAAAAAGAAAGAAATTAAAAAGCTCTTAAAAGTGAGGACCAGAGGAAATTTAAAGACAAACTGCCTCCTTGACAATTTTACCCATGACTGGCCCTGGTTTAAGGCTTTATAAACACTAGGGTTGCCTCACAACCAAATCCTATCATTAACTAGGCAAAAGATGTCAACTTCTCTCTTCTCAGAGCCATCTTATTGTGCAAGAAAATTGGTGGAAACACCTCAGGTTCAGAATTGCCATATAAATTCAGCATTATTTATTGTTACCTGGAGCAGATAATATATAGTGCAAGTCATTGAAAGGTTTTTAATATCTTTCCCAGAGAGCTAGGGGAGTAGAAACATAAGGGGGAATCTAGTAGAACAGTTTTCCCTTCCAAAAACAGAACTGTATCTCTTAGTTGTTAAGGCTACTGAAGTGATGTACGCAAGAAGAAAAGACTAGATGTATCTCACAGTAATGTTAATGAGATATAAGATCTTCCCCACCCATTAATAGGCCTATTCACCCAGCTGTGATACATCCTGAATCACATAGAGCCCATTGGGGGAAGAACTTGCTTAAAGAGAAGCTTGCTTTGGGGAGGCTTGCTTGTAAAACCACTTTCACATTTTTTGGTACTTACCTAATTAGGTACTGAGTGATGAGGGTTGTGATGCGTTCTGGTTCTGAGAAATGTATATATACTCTGAGTTTGTATTTTGCTTTCAGGGTTCACTCACAGGAGGGATCTTTAGATTTCCTGGTGAAGACTCTGAGTGGTTGTATGTTCAGAGTCCCCCCAACTGTTTGATGTCTATGTTCCCTCAATACATTGATGTATGTAAAGTGTAAGGCAATATTGATATATTCAGACGGATGGAGCCCAGTCTGTTAGTCTTTGTGCTAATTTCTCTGTTTGTATTTTCTATACTCACTACTTTCTCTGTAATTAAAGTAATATTGTTACTAACCCCTTTAAAGCTATCATTCCTTTAAAAACAGATCAAAGAATCTGTGCTAGCAGATCATCCTGAGTGGGGCAGGGTGTTTGCTACTATACTCACTCAAAAGGAAAGAATAACTGCTGACTTTAATGGACTTTCTGACTCATCCCTCTTCCATTTCCTGATTCCAGAAGCCTAAATTTATTTATTCTTTTGTTGTCTAACCTCTCATTCCTGAACATAACAGTTTAATCACACACTGGGACCACAATTATAATTATATGAGTTGAATGAAACTGCTTAGGTTATGTGCTAACAGTCCTCTAACCCCACTCTATCATAGGCCCACAAATTCCTCCCCCAATTCCAGGAATAAATTTTGTTTCATTCAAATGAAACATGTATTCTAAGACTCATTTGTAGGGTAATAAGTATCTATGGATACTATTAAGTATGGAATAAGAAAAGTCGTCATGTAGGAAGTGGCCCTTGAGCTGAGCTTTGTAAGGAGCTATATATTCTAAGAGCTGAAGATGAGAAAGGAAAGAATTCCAAGCATGGAGGACTGTATAAAGTCATATCATTTGTATTCTGGATCCAAGATTGGTCATTTAGTACTTTTTTTCATTACCAGCTATAAACTAACCCATACTACTCTATTTTTTTTTTCTGTTGGAATTTTCTCCTACTTTGAAGATCTTTGAAAAAGTAAGTCAGCCTCATCCTATTGATCTCCAAAGGAAAATTCTCATGTGCCAACTTAATTTCCCTGCAATAAACACCATGTAGCAGAGGAATGTAGGTCAGGGAAAAGAAAACCTGGAAAGGACATTTTTTAATGTGTGTCCTTTCTACTCACACCAGGAGACACACCCATTTAGGGAATTTGTTCTTCATCAAATCTACCATTGATATCCCATTGGCTTAATAGGAATTTGTAATGCACAGCAATTCCTGAACTGCTGCTTAGTGCATAGGTGACCATGATTGCTCTATGTCATGGTTTATTGCTTACCAAAATCTGCCAACAGGTAAGAAGATTGTTTTCCCTCCCACTGAGCTATTAAGGAGAGAGCATGACTTCTTCTCATTTCATTACTGTTTCTTTTGGTTGACTTGTCACCCAAGCTCTAGATCTTGTGGAGAAAGAGGACAGAGCTCTAAAACTGAACATTTCTACGTGGATAGCATTTTTCATCATAAGTCCTTCAGAGTTGTCTTGGATCATTGTATTGCTGAGAATAGCTAAATCATTCACAGCTGATCATCTTACAATATTGCTGTTACTTTGTACATAATACATTTCATTTTGCATCAGACTTGTCGGGTTTTTCTGAAAGTATCCTGCTCATCATTTCTTATAGTGCAATAGTACTCCATTCTAATCACACAACACAACTTGATTAGTCATTTCACAATTGATGGACATCCCCTCAAGGTCTAATTCTTTGGCATCAGAAAAGAGCTGTTGTTAATGTTTTTTGTACATATAGGTTCTTTTCCTTTTTTTATTTCTTTTGGGATATAGACCTAGTATTCGTACTGATAGGTCAAGGATATGAATGGCTTCATAGCTCTTTGGGCATAGTTCCAAATTGCTTTACAGAAGGGTCAAATCAGTTCACAACTCTACCAACAATGTACTAAGTTTCATTTTTCCCCACATCTCCTCCCACATTTGTCATTTAACTTTTCTGTCCTATTAGCCAATCTAGTAGGTAAATGTAGTACATCAGAATTCTTTTGTTTGTATTTCTCCACTCTTTAGTGAGTCAGAGTATTTTTTTTTCATATGACTATAGATAGCTTTAATTTCTTCATCTGAAAACTGATCATATCTTTTGATTATTTATCAATTGAGGAATCACCCTTTTATAAATTTGACTCAGTACTCTATACATTTGAAAAATGAGTACTGTATCAGAGAAACTTGCTTCAAAATTATTTTCACAGTTGCTATTGCTAACTGTATTTCCCTCCATCCTATCCCCCACCATTTATTCTATTCTCTCTCTCATTTCCTCCTGTCCTTCCTCAAAAATATTTTGCTTCTGACTATTCCCTCCTTTAATCTACCTCCCCTTCTCTAACCCCCCGCCCAACCTTTCTCTTATCCTCTTCCCCTCCTACTTTCCTGCAAGGTAAGATAGATTTCTATACCCAATTGTGTATGTGTATGTTATGCCCACTTTGAGACATTTCTGATGAGAGTAAAGCTCTCACACTCCCTCACCTCCCCTCTCCTCCCCTCCACTGTAAAAGCTTTCTCTTACCTCTTTTATATGAGATAATTTACCCCTATTCTACCTCTTCTTTTTCTTTCTCCCAAAACTTTTCTCTCTCTCTCTTTAACTCCATATTTTTAGATATCATCCCTTCATATTCAACTTACATCTGTGGCTTCTGTTTCTATATGATCCAAATTACCCTAATAAGAAGAAAGATCTTATGAATTACAAATATTATCTTCCCAAGTAAGAATGCAAACAGTTTAACCTTATTAAGTCCCTTATGATTTCCCTTTACTCTTTACCTTTTATGTTTCTCTTGAGTCTTCCATCTGAAAGTCAAATTTTCTATTCAGCTCTAGTCTTTACTGCTACCATGAATATGCTGGCATAGTGCTCAATCACAAAATATAACAGACTCTCCATATAAAAGACAGGATCAAAACATTTATTCAGACATCAGAAAATTAAATCCCAGCACCATTAAGTCAAATCCATCATAGTGGCAAAGAAGTTAATAAGCCATAACTCAGCATCAAGCCACATCATCCTTTAGCCTTCCCACAAACAAACATTTATTCACAATTCTAGATATCTTCCTGTGTCCATCCTCTCCTCCCTCCAGCCCTAACTGCCCTGACTCCCAGCTTTCCATGGGCTCTGCTCCACCCTTCAGCAAACTCCTCCCACCACAAGTTCCATGTGATTACATTTAGCCTCATGGGGGCAGGGAAGATCTTTGAAGCAGGGAAGGTCTTCATATTCCCTTAGGTTTATTAAGGCCCAGGGAAGATCTTCAAATTACCATTAGCATGTCAGTCCTCCATCTCAATGAATGTCTATTTTTTTCCCCTGAAAGATTATACTCAGGATTACTGGGTAGGGGATTCTTGGTTGTAATCCTAGTTCCTTTACCCTGCAGAATATTACATTTCAAGTCCTCTAATCCTTTAATGTAGAAGCTGTTAAGACTTTGTTATCCTTACTATGACCCCATTATACTTGAATTGTTTCTTTCTGGTTACTTACAATATTATGTCCTTGACCTAGAAACTCTGGAATTTGGCTTTAATGTTCCTGGCAGTTTTCATTTTGAGATATATTTTAGAAAGTAATTAGTAAATTCTTTCAATTTCTAGTGTTCTAGAGTATCAGGGAAGTTTCCTTGAAAATTTCTTAAAAGATACTGTCTAGGCTCTATTTTTGTTGTTGTTGTTGTTGTTGTTAATCATGACTTTCAGGTGATCCAATAATTTTTAAATTCTCTCATGGATCTATTTTCCAGGTCAGTTGTTTTTCCAGTGAGGTATTTCACATTATCTTCTATTTTTTCATTCTTTTGGTTTTGTTTCATTGTTTCTTAATTTCTCATAAAGTCATTAGCTTCCATTTACTCCATTCTAATTTTTAAGGAATTATTTTATACATTTAGTTTTTGGACCTTCTTTTCCATTTGGCCAACGCTGCTTTTTGAGTAATTCTTCTCCTCATTTCCTTTTTGGACCATTTTTACTATTTGGCCTAATCTGTTTTTCAAGGTGTTATTTTCTTCAGCACTTTTTTGTGTTTCCTTTATCAACCTGTTGACTTATTTTTCATAATTTTCTTACATGACTCTTATTTCTCTTCCCATTTTTTTCCTCTATCTCTCTTTCTTGATTTTCAAAATCCTTTTGAGCACTTCTGTGGTGTAAGACCACTTCATATTTTTCTTGGTGCCTCTGAATGTAGAAGCTTTGACCTTTTTTTTTCTTCTTCTGAGTGTGTTTTTTATTTTCCTTATTACCATAGTAATTTTCTATAGTAAGTTGTTGTGTGTGTGTGTTTTTTTTTCTGCTGTTTCCTCATTTCCCCAGCCAATTACTTGATCTTAAATTCTTTGTTAAAGTAGGGCTCTTCTTCCAGAGTGGAGGGCACATTGCCCCAAGCTTCAGAGTTTTTTATTTTGTTTTGTTTTGTTTTTCATCTGTTTTCAGCAATATTTCTAAGGACCTGTCAATTTTTAGTTCTTCCAAGGTGTTATGGTCAAAGGAAAGGTGTTTCTTCCTCTCCTGACCACAAGGACTCCTTTCTGCTTTGGAATAGTGAGAAGGATTTCCTCTCTACCACCACTGCATGCTCTGTCATGCCAGTGCTCTCCTCACCCCAGGACCTCCACCCAGGACTGTTACTCAGATCCAAACACAGGCAAAGCAAGACAATACTGCCTGGGTGCCACCAAAGAGAAGCCCGTAATCCACCTCTAATCAGTCTCTAGATCCCCCTACCATGTGTGGGCCAAGAGCTTTGGAAGCAGCCAATGCTACTGCCACCATAGGAGGTTGCCCTGGGGCTGGGGCTGGGACCAGAACTTGCTCTTTTCTCACCCAGATCCAACAGTGCTTTGTTACTGAGCTTCTAAGTTGTCTTTGATATTTTGGGGTTGAAAAGTCTGGATACTTCCTCAGCTGCCAGGGATTCAGTGCCCTGTGCCCTGCTCTACCCTCTCTGTGCTGGCACAGTCCACACTGGACTGTGCACTTCTCTCAGGCTGGTACAGTAGACCTTTCCTGTTGACATTCCAGGTTGTCTTGAGCTGGAAATGTGTTTCACTCTGTCATATTGTGTGTTCTGATGCTCTAGAATTTGTTTAGAGTCATTTTTTATAAGTATTTGGAGGGGTTTTGGGGGAGAGCTCAAGAAAGTACCTGCTTTTACTCTGCCCCAAAAGCACTCTTTTCTGCCCTGGAATGTTTACTGTGTACAATATTCTCCCGGATCTGCTCACTTCACTCAATATCACCTCATGTAAATTTTCAAGGTTTTCATGATATCTGCTTGCTCATCATTTCTTATGGAACAATTGTATATGTGCATGTGTGTGCACACACACACATATATATGCACATATGTATGCATACATGTATGTTTCTACATTCATATAGGCATATATACATATGTTCATATATGAGCATAAACACTTCACATGCACATTTGTGTGCATGCATGCATATATACATGTACATATATGTCTAACTGGGTTGGTACATATATGTGCATACATGTGTACATATGTATATGTGTGTATATAGCTGCTCTGGAGCTAAAAAGTGCTGATTCCACATCCTACACTGACAGAGTAACACATAACTAGTGTAAGTCAGTTATTCTGTCATACAGTGCCCTAGGCTATTCTCTGAAACCCTAAGTTGAAAAGAAGGTGCCAAGTTGCTTGGGTAGGAGCTTTCCGCATTTGCATATTCCCTTGATCTATGAACTCATAGGCCAACTACTTCTACCTAACATTATTTATGGGCCTGCACTTTTTCTTTCTTTAGCAACAACAGTTACCCTCTTTCCCTTCAAAACTATAAGATTCTCTATCCCTGGCAAGTTTGACTGCAGTATGAAAATGTTGAGTTTCCTATCTTTCTGTGTGAAGGGCTTGCAGGTGGTGAGTTGGCTGGGATTGTTCCACTGAGGAACAGTCCTTTATGCTAATTGTGTTGGTACTCAAGGAGCCTGCACAGCTGTTTTAATGCAAAGGAAGAAGTGAAATATTTTGCTAGCCTGGAGGCAAGAGTAACTAGCACGATCTCTAGTTGGTGAATTTCAAATAGCCTCCTGGTGATTCAGTCCCAGACTAATGGAAGGGTCATTTTGACTCTTCTGCTCAACTCAGGACCCTATGGCATTGTAAACATTGCTTTTTCACAAATTCTTTGCTATGATTGGGTCAAATGGGCACTTTGAGATTAATGTCATCAGCTGAAACTCCTGACTTTGCATACCAAATGTCTTCAGGCTATATTTTGTGAAGTAACTGCTAAAACATTAACAAATTGCTCCTACATTTTATCATTAGCTCCAAACTTCCTGAATTGAATTTGAAACACTAAATGCTAGTAAACAGAGATTCTCTATCTCAAAAGATGAAAGCCAGATCTTTTTATTTATGCCTGATGAAATAGTTCTTTACTACGCCAATTTTTTAAAATGCTCAATAATAAAGCAACTGAAAAATAAGACTTATAAGATCACATAAAATTTAGAACAAAAATAACCCTGAGAGGTCATCTAGTCCAACTCCTTCCTTTACAACTGAGACAAATGAGACCCTCATTGGGGAAATTCCCCAAGGTCACACAGCCAGTAAAAGGAACTAGGATTTGATTCCAGTTTCTCTGTCCTTTCATCTTCTCTCTTCAATTCTTAATTAGATGTATCATATTGTCTGAATAGAAGTTGCATCTAATTGTAGCATAGATCACCATTTGAGACCTCTTTGAAAAAAATACTAAAAAATAATTGAACAAATTAAGAGTTTAAAATATTCACTATGAAACTTTTGATCCTATGAACTTTCATTCAAATTAGGCTATTTTATTCTCTTTTATTATCAATACTCTTTTTTGTCTTTGCCATGTGCATTATTATTCTTTTTCTTTTAGTGCAAATATAGGCCATGCTCAGGTTTGTAGGAGCTACTTTTGTGGGAAATGTACATGCTATATTTGGAAAAACATAGAACATTCACTTGATTTGACCCAATTTCCTTGCTTAAACTACTTCAAACATTAAGGCTCAAATTTTCCGAGTAAGGTGTAGCATATAAGTAAACTATAAATATAGCAGAATGCTAAAATACGGAATAGATGATCATTAAAATATCCCAAGAGGCTCAGGTTTGGATGGCAGATAATTGACAATCCCTTTTAAAATCTCTCTGGTGTCCAGATGGATTAGAAACTTGAAAAGTAAAACAAAACAATCTGCCTTTTTGATGACAACAGCAGTTAGCAACAGGAGGCTAGCCAAGTCTATCATCAACATAGCATCAAAATAGATATTAAAGTATGCCAGTGCCCATCATGCTCTAAAATAGATGTTCTTAAGCTGGGGTCCATGGACCATCAAGGTGGCTTCAAGTAGATTTCAGAGACTGCATCCACATTAAAGGTAAAAATACATCTTTATTTTGATAAGGCAGCTTCCCTTTATAATCCTGTATACTTTATGCATCAAAAACATTATTTTGACAAGTAGACCATAGGCTTTACCAGGCTGCCAAAGAGGTCCATTACACCAAAATCTTTAAGAGCCCTTTATCTGGAAATACAGAACTCTCACTTAGTTTGGAATTTTGATGTCTAGAGTTGGGGTGGGGGGAGAGATCTCACTGTCATTTTCATGTGGAGACTCTATAAGCTATCTATGAGTTACTAATTATTTTTCTTTCTACTTGGGAGTGCACTCACTTCTGTCTTGCCACTTCTCTAGAAAACTATCTAACTTTCACATCTGGAATTTAATACAAGTTAGAAACTTCTGGTTTCCTAATTGATTGGTATCTGTCTTGTCTGCAATTCCAAGAATAGGAAAAAACAATCAGACCCACCTGAGTAACTTTGATCCTCTCACTTCCTTGATGTTAGAACTGCCCAGGATACCCTGAAGCATGAGACTAGTAGTCAAAACAATGGCTTGGTATAATTGTACATTAAGTCCTGGGAGTATCCTTTTATAAGCAGCCTCTTGGTGGCCTGCTCCTTACTGCCTTGGCCTGAAGACCATTATGCCAGAAAATATAGACAATATCCCTTCCCTACCTATTTCCAATCATGCCTTGGGAGTGTATTTGCAGTTTCTATGGAAAAGTTTTGTTGGTCTACCCTAATATCTTTAACTTTTCCTTGCTAATCAGTCCACATTCCCTTGAGTGTCTGCAGTTAAGCTATGTGGTGGCTTTGGGGCTTTCCCTTAAACATGAAAAAGAAAAGGTTCTATTCCTTGATTGCTCATCAAATTCTTGTTTGCTGTCCCATCAGTCCCAACAACGGATCAGGATAATATTTCTCTTCCAGAGCAACTATCAATAGATTAGGAGCTAGAGAAAAAACAAAATAAAAGTTTACCAAAGATATGGATAGAGAAGTTGATCCAATTCCCTGGTATCAAAGTCAAATTTAATTTCTAGTTCAGATATTTAAGGACTGACACCCAGAAAATGCTGACATTTTCTTGGGAATAGATGGATTTTCAGTTTTAACTTAGGTCTTAAATAGGGGCTTAGTTTCCTATGGCTCAGCTATTTGCAAAATATGCCATCTGTACTCTGTCACCTCATCATAGTGTCACAGGAATCTTGGATCTGACTTTGGGACCCTATTAGTAAGTCTTTTCACTTTTTGAAAATAATACTAGCTTCTAAAACAGAGTACTAAACTTGTTTTCAATTGAAGTGAAGTCTGATTAAAATTCCAGGGCTCCTCAAAAATTTGAAAGTTGCAATATAATCTTTTTATATGATCTTCAAACTTTCTATAATAGAATT
>JAQQSV010023359.1:0-10388 GCA_028646515.1 Pseudochirops corinnae
CCAGATACTGTTACCTTAATAGAAAGGATCCAGAAATATGATGGGACTTGATATGCAGTTATTGACTTGGCAAATGCCTTCTTCACCATCCCAATAGACCCTAAACAATGGGACCAGTTTGCTTTCACTTGGCAGGGTAGACAATATACTTTCACCCACTTGCCACAAGGATACCTGCATAGCCCTACTATTTGTCACAGGACTGTGGCTGAACAGTTGGATGAATTGAAGCTACCTGAGATACAATTTACCCACTATATCGATGATATCATGATACAGGAAAAAGATGCAAAAGAAGTGGAGAGGAGTTTGACCCTTCTAATTAAGCATATGAAAAGTAAAGGGTGGGAAATTAACCCTGCAAATGTTCAAGGACCAGCTCAAAATGTAAAATTTTTGGGTATACGATGGAAAAAGGGACTATGAGAGATTCTTTCACAAGCCCAACAAAAACATTCAGGATTCCTAACTTTGTGACTGGTTGATCACTTAACCTCTCAATGCTTCAGGCAACTTTGAAATTAGTAGCTAATACTTGCTAGTCTGATTTGGTAAAGTGCATTTCTTTACTAGGATTTCCTTACACCAGTGAAATCACAAAATTTATAAAAAAAGTTAAAAATGTCCCTTGTTACCTGCTGTTCTTGGTGCACAATTGTTGATGTTGCATTAAAACCTGGACTCTGAATTGACTGAAGGAAAATGTTTTCAATAACAACTCTGTTAGGAACCTTTAGTGCAAATCATTCTTTTGAATCACAGGATTTCTGATTTTAAGATATCTCTGATGCCCATGCCCCAAAGCAGTCTTCTGTACAGCACACTGAACCTATGCTTGGAAAGCTTCTAGTGAGAGAGAAATCACTATTCCTGAGGCAACTGATTCCACTTTGGGATAGCTAGAATCAGTCTTTGTGTCTGAAGAAAAATTGATTTATGCTTTGTTGAACTTCATAAAAGTAAATCTTTCATCTTTAACAGTGACAGATGGCATATTTAAGGTGGCAAGGTATGAATGAATGAATGGAAAAACACATATTAAGTACTTACTATAGTCTAGTAACTGCTAATCTCTGGGGATATGAATACAAAAGTGAGACAGTTCCTACCCTCAAAGAGTTTGTGTTTTAATGGGGAAGATAACACATAGAGGGGAATAGTAGTCACAGAGGACATTTTCATTTGGGAAATGATAGAGACGGTGAGCAAAATATAGGGGAGAATGTTGAGGACTCTATATACAAGTAAGTGTTTAAAAATAATTGTTCAGCGAATGAATAGATCAATGAATTAATGAAAAATTTCTTTTAAGCATGTTTTCCAGTTATAAATGCTATATTTGTAACTATCCAGTTTAATGTTTGTGTTTTCTGATTGTTACTACAATGAGGTTCAGGTAAGGTCACTGAATCAATGAGCCTTATATTTTCTCTGAGAAGAATCAGAATTTTAATTAGCTATTTAACCATCATTCAGCACCTAATATGGGGTATCTTAGCCTTTTCTTAGTTTCATTGTGTGCCCTGGTTCAAAGCTGCTTATTTATGGCAATCTTTGTCATCTATTAGGATGTAAATATGCTAATTTTACCTTTGTTATAACCAAATATATCACCTATTCATAGCCCTGCATATTCACTCTAGTTATTTTATTTTAATCTTAAAATATTCGTTTGTTCTTCTTTCCTTGTTACTTTTCTCTTCTCTGTACTTCTTACAATTCAATCATAGCTTGTTTTTATCTATCATCTCACTCCCTTCTCTCTGCATGTAGTCATGGAAACCATGATATAAATGCCTGTACTTTACAAATCACTGTATACATTCAGTCCATTATAATTGTTACACTACCATTTGGCCAGAGTGCTGCTTTTTGCACCTACGAAAAGGGTTATGGCTGCTGGTAGTTTCAAAAAAATCTGTGTCAAGATATTTATGCAGGTCAGTTAGGTATGTGTCTATTTCTGGGTATCCTCCCTGTCATTTAGCAAGAATGAACCACTGTCACAAAAGATTCATTGTTCCAGTTAAAAATCATGATACCATCCTCAAAGTTAGTTATGGATATGTCTGTCCCTATTTAAGGACTCTCATTTTCCCATTTTTTTTTTCATCAAACACTAAACATTTCAAAACTTTCTATAAAGAGGCTAATGGTATTCTTTCTATTTCATTCACAGAAGGGTGAATTCAGGAACTTTGTTTGTTAAATGGTCTTAAAAATATTATAGAATCCTAACTTCTAAGTGATAACTACCTGATACTCACTGTTTTACTAATCAACTAATTTTTGTATAATTATTGATCAATTTAGTGAAACAAGAAATGTAAATTCTTTCCCCAATTCATCCTTTTATTCAGAAAGTATTAGTCAAGTACCTAGTGTGTCAGGTACTATTCTGGGTGCTGGAGATATGAAGACAAAGAAAAACATCCATGGCTCAGTGAACTTATATTCTTGTAGGGGAAGATACCTTCACACATAAGCATGGGATAGTTTGAGGAGAGAGAACATTATGAATTAGGGGGAATCAATAAAGGCTTCCTGATGGAGGTAGTACCTGAATGGATTCTTAAAGCAAGCAAAGGATTTTAAGAGGTGTGGTGGATATGTGAGGAAGTGTGTTCCAGGTGTGGGAGACAGTCTACAAAGTTATAGACATAAGAGATTTAATATTTATTTTGAGAAACAGAAAGCATGCCAGTTCATCTTACATGGAGAGTAATGTGAAATTAGTCTCTAAAGTTGGAGTTGGATAAAGCTATCCATAACCACAGCATGGTTACTTAGTCTATCAGTCTATCTGTCCTCTGGCTGAGATCAGAAAACTTTAAAAGCCAACCCGAAGAATTTGTATTTTGTCTTAGACTAGTGTGCCTCACAAGAAAGGACCATAATATGGCAGTGATTAGGAAAACATCCAGGTGAAAAGAAAAGCAATCTTTTTCTAGGCCAGGAGAGATTGTAGTCAAATTGAGAAGAGATCAGGCATAAGATAAAAAAAGCCAGGCTGGGTGAGTTACCAGACCATCCATGGAGAGTCAAGGTGCTGGTTCTCAAGAATTATACTTGCCTTGCCTAAAAACAAAAAGAAATAAAAAAAGCAACTGATGGATAAGGTGACCATGTCACAACGAGGACATCTGTACAACTCAACCTAATTCCGTAAAAGGTTTCTTTCCTTCCTTACTTCCTTCTTTTCTTCTTTCCTTCCTTCCTTCCTTCCTTCCTTCCTTCCTTCCTTCCTTCCTGCCTTCCTGCCTTCCTGCCTTCCTGCCTTCCTTCCTTCCTGCCTTCCTTCCTTCCTTCCTTCTTTCCTTTTTTCCTTCCTTCCTCCTTCCTTCCTTTTTCCTTCCTTCTTTTTTTTCTGGCAACATTTTGCATGTCTTGCTTTAGCTGGTGCTGATATGCTCAGGCAATCCTAGGCAGGGATTAACATGACTCATTGTGATTCAACTATGCTGACTAAACAGTAGGTCCGTCCTTGTACCTTCTCCTTTAGATTGTATAACCCAATTCATTGAGACGTTACTTATTTAATAATCTCCAAGGTTTTTCTGAAGCATTAAAAACGCAGTTTTCTTCAAAATACCAGTTTAAAGACATGTTCAACTTACTCAGTTTTTTCATACATTCATTGGTCTTGCTGAGGTCAGAGTTGGGAGAGCTGGTTCAGGGTTTTGAAAGAATTCATTTAGACCTTCTCTAGCCAGTGGGAGCTTTATTGATGCAGAAGCATATGGGCCTGAGACTTAGCTAGGAGCTAAACAAAGGTATTGATATAGGGGTGCTAGGTGGCTCAGTGAGTAGAGTACAGCCCTGGAGTCAGGAGGACCTGAGTTCAAATCCTGCCTCAGACACTTAACACTTACTAGCCATGTGACCTTAGGCAAGTCACAACCCCAATTGCCCTGCCTTCCCCTCTCCAGGACAAGGACTAGACTTATATAGACAGAAAGCTATACAGCCTGTAGGATGATGATGATATAATTTTTTAGGGTTTCTGAAGGGGTTTGAAGATTTAGGGACAAGATAAGTTTGGCAAGATAAGGACACAGGATGAGGATGACACAAGATAAGGGAGACTAGGGAATTTTTATGACCCAGTATGGGGGGAGACAAGGAATTTTATGGTCCAAGATAAGGGGAAGTTTTATGGTATTTCAAGATAAGGGGAGACTTTATTTGCTCCAAGGAATGAGGAACTTAACTCATAGGGCACCTTTGTACTTTATGGTACCTTTAGAGGATAAACCAAGGAACAGGTAAGTCAACCTTTAGGGTACCTTTGTATCCACATCAGTCTCATTTCTTGACTTTTCTGTATCTTTTGACTGTTGAGCACTCCAATCACCCTTTGGGTTTTTGTGACGATTCTTTTTCCTGGTTCTCTTCTCTCTCAACTGACTAACTTCCTATTGTACATCTTGAACTGGGTTCCCCATAAATATTGTAAACTTAATATATTCCAAACTTAACTCCCTTTCTTGCCCCTCTGCTCCAAACTTTCTCTTCTTTCTAATTTCTCTATTACCTCCATGGCTACTGCCATTCTCTGTCACCCAGGCTCATAATCTAGGTATTTTCCTTGTCTCTCCATTCTCTTTCACTCTTTACATCTAGTCTATTGCTAAGTTGTTTTTTTTAAACTTGGTAACATCTCTTGTATACATCCCTTTCTCTCCTCTAACACTGCCAGAAGCCTAGTACAGGCCCTCATCACTTTAAGTCTGGACTATTGTAATAACTTTCTGATTGCTCTCCTTGTCTGTCAAACCATCTTATTAAAATGCATATCTGAGCATGTAATTGCTTCATTCAATAAACTCCTGTGGCTCCTTATCATCTCAAGGAGGAAATATAAAATCCTCTGTGTGGCATTCAAAACCCTTCATATCCTGGCCCCTTTCTACATGTTCATTCTTCTTATACCTTATTTCATTCCACCTACTCTGTGATTGCTGGTGTCCTTGTAACATGCTCCTTGAGGAAGATTCTCCATCTTCTAACTCTGCATTTTTACTGATGGTCTCTCGTGCTTGGAATTCTCTCCCTTCTCACCTGTCTTCTTCCTGTCCTCCCTCACTTCTTTCAAATTCCAGCTAACATTACACCTTCTACAGGGAGCCTTTCCTCATCCCCTTTGATGCTAGTACCTCCCCTTTGTTAATTATTTCCAGTTTATGCTTTCTATATCTTGTCGGTAGATAGTTGTTTGCATGTTATTTACCCCATTAGACTGTAAGCCCCTTCAGAGCAGGTACTGGCTTTTCTTTCTTCCCTTGTTTTCTATTTCCAGCACTTGGAACGGTACCTGGCATATAATAAATACTTAATAAGTGCTTATTGACTGACTCCTACTTTTATGAGATTCTGATTCTCCTTCCCTCGATCAAAGAAGCAGTGAATGACAGAATTTGTGGGTTATGAGGGCTCTATCTCAGTGGAAAGTCAGTCCAACTTGTACTGAAAAAGTGATCTGTGACAATTAGTCATCACTCCAATATTCATTTGAGGAGATTACACTGGAGCCCTCAGGGAAGGGCTTTACTTTTGATCAGCTCTAAGTTATAGGAAATTGTTCCTACCATCAAGCCTAAATCTGCCTCTTTGAAGCTTCCACCCCTTGCTCCTGGTTCTGTCCTCTTGGGTCAAACAGAGCAAATCTAATCCCTCCTCCACATGGCAGCCACTCAAATACTTGAAACCAGCTATCATTTGAACACAGCTAATGTGTTCCCACTGAATCTTCTTTGGTATGAAGCATTAGGAAAAATGAACAAACAAACAAAGGGAACAATAACCACAACAAAACCTCCTCCTTATTGAAGGGAGAAAAAAAAGAAGAGAAAAAAAAGAAGAGAAAAAAAAGAAACTTGGCGAGCAGGAAGGCTCTACAGAGAAATCAGAAAACATGTCAAAGGACTTAGAAGTTGAAAAAGAATAAACAAAGGTGATGAAAAGTAGCTTTGCAAATGATTGGGCTTGATAGCAGTTGAAAATCAGATATGTGTTTCTGCTTCATGAAGGGCCTTGACCTGGAGAAAAATTACTTGGGGTTAGATAGGATAGAGGGAAAATTATTATAGAGACTTAAGGAAGATGATTAGAAATGTAGTAGGATGGGGAAAATTTTTTGGCTGTTTCATTCAGTATTAATTGAAAATATGGGGAATCATGCTATAATCCTTAGTGGCTAAGAGTTAACTTATAGAGGTCTAGTGGAAGATTCACTCACCCCTTTAAAAATTTGTTGATCACTTTTTCTGTGTCATCTTCATTTCCAAATATTTAAGAAATATTAATAAAAAGCATCATCCTCATCACAGTGTGAACTTGGACATAGTGATATATATGTGACATTATTTATTCAGTCGATACTAGATGTGCTTATTGATGGATTTATAGGCCCTTCCCCTTTATGTATTATCATAAGACTTGCAGATCACCTTCTTCACAACAGTCCTGTGAGGTATAAGTATTATTACCCTCATTTTATAGATAAGGAAAATGAGGCCATGAGACATTAAGTAATTTGTCCATGGTCACATGGATATATTAATGGATGTGGGATTTGACCACAGATTTCTTGAGTCTAAGTGTAATATTCATTCCACCTCAGCAATGACTTTTTGATAGTTTTTTTGACCTTTCAGTGATCCGTTGTTTGAAATTATAGGTCTAAGTGACCAATGGGGAACCACTGGTCTAAATGATGGATGACCCAAACCTGGACTTTGACCTTGGTTGAGGAGCTAGGACTTTGATAATTAAGGAACAATAGACAAAAAAAGGTCATATTTGGAATAAATAGTATGTTAAATGAGTATTTTTGTACCTATATTAAATATTTATGCACTTATTTTTGTTGTAGTAGTTTTCACGTTTTGTGTGTGTGTGTGTGTGTGTGTGTGTGTGTGTGTGTGTGTGCCCTATTAGCCTGTAAGAAATGGATAATAATCTAGATTTCAAGCATCTGAGCTCAGGGTGAGAACTTGTGGATAACTTAACATCTACATTAATCATAGGAGTAATGGACACTCCTAGAAGGGAGAAACCCTGAAACAATGGAGTAACTTATTTATGGGTGGGGACTATATAAAATATTTAACTTTGTATCAACTCCATTGCCAGGGACTGTCTGTCTTCAACTCTATTTTCCACTTGTGTTGTGCATTGGAAAGTTCTGGTTTCAGAATCTTTGGATGTGAATTCACATTCTAGCTCTGTTATCTACTGTCTGGATGACCTTGAGTAAGTCACATAACTCCTGTGGGTCTCAGTTTTACCATATATAAAATGCAACTAGGACAAGAAGAGAAGAGATAAAGTGAAGAAAAAAAAACTTTTATGAAATTACACATAGTTGTTCTAAAACAAAATGTTTTAAAAAAAATTCTGTTGATTTGAATTTAACATTTTCTTAACTTAAAATGCTACATCGATCAGAAGAGATAGGATATTTGAGTTTACTAGAAGTCTAAATCCAGAATTCAACTTATTTTGTAGGGAATATGCCCAGATAAGTTTTTCTTTGAAAAGGATACAAAAAAGTTTGCCAGAAAAACTTGATCAACAACTGAAAAAAAAAATATAGCTACTTCCAGGATTTGACTTAGTCACAGATTCTCAGACAAAGAATTTACACTTTCCTCTCCTCCCTACATACATAATTATTAGGATTTGAACAACATGGTATTAAAATAACCAATGTCTGTATTTGAAGTATAGTTGAATTGAAGTTCATTATCTCCAGAGCAGCCCCTTCTTAGTCTGATATCATGATTATATGAAAGTCTACAGTTATTTCTCAGAATTATTCCATCATTTCCCCATATCTTGTTTTTGGTAAAAATATGATTCTGCTAATCAGGGTGATTCAATTACAATAACACTTCTTTTTTTTTTTTTTTTACCCCAGGACCTGGTAAACCATGGAGGGCAACTATTTTTCCTGGAATGTCTCCTAAAACAATAGCTTGTGATTTTTTTGTGATTTGAAAGACTAACTTTTCCAGACTTATTCAGACTAAAGGAAGAGGTAATTGTAATTACTGTCTCAGTTGTGAAACTCTGTGTTATAATGAAGCACAGAAGATCATATCCATATGGCAGTTTAAAAATAAAGACTCATGAAAAAGAAACTAAATTGGATCTATAAAGCAGGAAATTTGCTGGGGGTAGAATCATAGTGGTTTGGTACTGAAATAATCCATTATCATTGAAGAATTGGAAACCTTGATTCTAAAGCGGTTTATGTCTTTCGGAGTAAAAAATAAATTAGTTGGTTGTTATTGAATGTTTATAAGCTCTACTCTTTATTACATACTATTAGATACGCTTACAATTTATATTAAACAAAGAAGGCAATAGCAAGAGAAAAGTATGCATACAGGCCAGAGTTACACAGTAACATTGAGGAAATCTTAAATATTTTTCATTCAGTTAAATTTAAGGAGCATTAAAAAACAAAATTGGTATTTTTTTCTTTTTACATGATATATTTCCCAATGTGTCCTTTACTTCTATTCTCAGATAATCTTTCTTTATAATAATGTATAAAAAATTATGTGTTTGGGGGAAAGTTTGTCTAAACCAGCAGTTCTCAACCTGTGGGTTATGTTCAGTTTGTAACAATGAAAATACATCCTGCATATCAGATATTTACATTATGATTCATAACAGTAGCAAAATTACAGTTATGAAGTAGCAATGAATATAATTTTATGGTTCGGGGTCACCACAACATGAGGAACTGTATTAACGGGTCGTGACATTAGGAAGGTTGAGAACTACTGGAAACCAACTGAGCCATCCAAAAAGTATGATGTTATATGCAGTATTTCACACCCATATCTGTCCACCTCTACAAAGAAGGAAGAGAAGGGTTTTCTCATATCTCTTCTTTGGGGACAAGGTTGGTCATTATAATTTCATTATATCATTGTTTTCCTTGTTTACCCTTTAAATTGTTTTAGATATTGTGCATCTTACTTTCTCGTTTCTGCTTCCTTCTCTGTATCTGTTCCTATGTGTCTTTGCAGACTCCTTTATATTCATCATTTCTTAACAGCAATATTCTTACACGTTAATGTACCACAATTTATGCAGTTTCTAATCAATGAGCATCTTTTTGTTTTCAGTTCCTTGCTGGTATAAAAAGCTCTGCTATAAATGTTTTGTTATATATGGGTCTTTTCAATGATATCCTTGAGAGATATGCCTAGCAATGAGATCTCTGGGACAAAGGGTATAAACATTTTAATCACTTAAAAAAAAACAACACTGTTCCAAAATGCTATTCAGAGTGTTTGGACCTGTTCACATCTCTACCAATAGCATATTAGTGTGCCTATCTTTTCTACAACCCTTCCAACATCAACCATTCTCATTTATTATCATTGTTAATTGTGATGTGAAACCTCAGAGTTATTCTAATTTGCACTTCTCTTATTATTAACTTGGAGAATTCTTTCAAAGCATTTAATAGCTTTCAATTCTTCTTTTAAAAACTGCTTATTCATATCCTTTGATCAATTTTCTATTGGGGAATGATGGGTAAATATATGTAGTAACTAAAATATAATTTCAAAGGAGGGGGTTTCTAATACCTAGAAGATTAAGAAAGGACTTGTATAGGAGATGGACTGAGTTGGGACTTTAGATTACTGCATTATTCTGGGTAAAAAGTGATCAGAGTAGTAACATGAACTAGGCTAATGACATGATCTTTAAGGTTCACTAAGTTTGGAGAAATATATGTAAAAACAAGTTGACCTCAGTACTTTCCATAGAGTTCTATACTTAGGAAGGACTTAAGAATGGTTTGCAAATGAATGAATGAACACTTCATTGTGACCGTCATTCAAGAGTGTTTTCCCCTTGTATTGTGCATTGAAAAATTCTACTCTTGGAATCTTTGGATGTGAGTTCATATCCTAGCTCTCCCATTTACCATTTGGCTGACCTTGACAGATGTGGATACAAATTATTTATAACCTCTGTGGGTCTTGGTTTCACCATCTATGAAATGAAGGAGTTAGACTAATGACTTGTAAGGTCCCTTTACAACCTTAACCTAGGAATCTTTCCACAAATTCAAAAAAAGTTTTTAACATCCCTGCTCCCCCAATCCTATTTTCCTAGGCAAACTCCTGGAATGATGTGCTTGGGCTTGATAGGAACATCATGGGAGGTGAAAAGCATTTTTTTTTTAATCTTCATTCAAAGAGTAGATTACATTCAAGAAGTGACAGATTCTATAATACCACCAGACTAGCAGATGACATCAACAATTCTGTAGGAAGGAAGCAAGCAACAGCAGCAGATGCAGAGAGGAATTCCAACCCCTAGAAGCCCAACCACACATGCTCCCTGTTTATGTAACC
>JAQQSV010023360.1:0-10388 GCA_028646515.1 Pseudochirops corinnae
ATGATATATATTACATACTTACATTGTATGTAATATATAATATATAATAGACAAGATATGTAAATATATTTATATATATATATGAATACAAATGTATATATCCACATGCATATACAATATATGTATATATTAATATCTATAGAGACATGTTTTAGTGCAGAGAAAAGAATAGAATGAATCACAGATAAGCAGGACAACTTTGAAAGCTATAAGTTAATATATATTTAATCAAATGCTTAATATTCATAATCAGGGCAGTTAGATGGTACAATAGATAGAGGGCCAGGCCTGGAAATCTGGCTTCAGACACTTACTAGTTATGTGACTGACCCTGGGCAAGTCACTTCACCCTGTTTGCCTCAGTTTCCTCACCTGTAAAATGAGCTAGAGAAGGAAATGGCAAACCCCTCCAGGGTTGCCAAGAAAACTCCAAATGGGGCCGTAAAAAGCTGGACAAGACTGAAAAAAATGACTGAACAATTAATAATCAATATACTTAATATTAATTATACCAAATATAGAATTATATAAGTTTTGTGTAGTCTTCATAATAAATCTACTTGATATTGATATTAATTAACAATAATATTAATAATTAATATCATTTATCATATACTTTTTAAAAAACTAAACTGACCATAACAGAGACCTGCAGTTTCATGTGTAATGTTCTATGCTATGTATAATGGGAAAATGCACTTTATCTGTTATTTGTTTCTAGCTTTAATATTCAAGTTGCTTCTGTGTGTCTGACTCTTTTGTGTTTTTTTTTTTGAGGGTGGAAGGTAGGGCAATTGGGGTTAAGTGACTTGCCCAAGGTCACACAGCTAGTTTTGTATTAACTAGGTCGAATTTGAACTCAGGTCCTCCTAACTCCAGGGCCAGTGCTCTATTCACTGCGCCACCTAGCCGCCCCCTGTGTGTCTGATCTTCATTACCCCATTTGGGGTTTTCTTAGCAGAGACACTGGAGTGGTTTGCCATTTCCTTCTCCTACTCATTTTACAGATGAGGAAACAGAGGCAAACAGGGTTAAGTGACTTGCCCAGGGTCACATGGCTAGTAAGTATTTGAAGCTGGATCTGAGCTCAGGTCTTCCTGACTCCAGGCCTGGCATGCTATCCACTGCACCACTTAGCTGCCCTTTTATTCTATAATATACACGAATCTCTCTGTTACACAGAGGACCAAATCTCCTCCTTTGTGGCTAATCTAGATCTTTGCTTCTACTCCCTAGGCCTTCTTCCTTCTCACCCTTTGGATACTTTTTTTTGTCCCTTAACACACTCTCCATCCCCACCACTATCATCACCATCTTCCTACATAGACCAGATTAGAACCTAGGAAAGAAAAACTCCCACAAGGAAAGACTGCTTCTTCTCCCCCACCTGGTCAACCCAGCTCAAATAAGTGCCCCTTTCCCACCTCCCCCCAAGCATTGCATGACCTTGAACCTTTGTGTAACCTCTCTAGGCTTCAAGGCTGAAATGGTAATAATAGTTCTGTAGTCTGGGAATGTGGCTGGTAGTAATGAGCACTTATTCAATACTCTGAGATCCTGGGATACAAGCCACCCAGAGAATAGGGAGGGTCGTTAGTTAAGAAATATCAGGCTCCTACCGGCAAGTCTGTCTTACTTGGGTAACAGGAGAAGCCTTCTTGGCTGCCTTTTGAAGGTTACGATCTCAGAACTGGAAGGGGCCCAAGGTCATAGAAAATCCAATCTCTACCCCAAAGCAAGAACCCCCTCCACAACCTTTTTGGACCACTCCAACAACGAGGCGCTCGTTCCCTCTTAAGTCTATTCTACTCGGGGACAGCTCTGACCTTTAGAAGCTTCTTCTTCATCCTCTAGAGCTCTGATGCATTAGTTTGTGGTTCTTGCCCTTATAAATAATAATTAAAATAATAATAATAATAGCATTTATATAGTGATTTAAGGCTTACAAAGTGATTCGTACATGTTATTTCATATGATCCTCATAACATTCCTGGGAGGCAGGTGCTATTATTATCTGTTTTACAGATGAGGAAACTGAGGCAGACAAAGGTTAAGAAATTTGCCCCGGTAAGCATAGTGTCTGAGGTGGATCTGAACTCAGGTCTCCCTGACTCCAGGTCCAATGCTTTATCCACTGTGCCATGCAGTTGGCATCTTGTACTGGGCTTATTCCTGCTCTGACATCTTATGACTTATGGAACAATTATATATTGCTAGGACTAGAAGGGGTCTAGTGAAACAAAGACATGACTTAGAATCAGGAGACCTGGGTGTACGTTCTGGACCTGACACTCATTGTGCAGCCTTGGACAGTTTACCTCCTCTCTCTGAGGTTACCCCACATGTAAAATGGGAATAATGTTATTTTTCCACTATCTACTTCACTAGGCTGTGGTGGGGAAAGTGTTTTGCAAAGTGACAACAGATGGATAGTATTAATATCGTCCACATGATGTCCAGAGAAGTAGGGCAGGTGCTCTATGGAGAGAGTGGGAGGGGAAGTGTCCATGGACTTAGAAAAAAATGCATCTTTATTCTTACTAACCTTTCGTTTCTTTTTGAATCCTATGTATTTTATGCATGTAAATATTATTCTGGAAGCTTCTATGTGGCACAGTGGATTGAACAATGGCCCCGAAGTCAGGAGGACCTGAGTTAAAATCTAGCCTCAGACACTTACTAGCTATCTGACCCTGGGCAAGTCACTAAACCCCAGCTGCCTCAAAAAAAATCTGAAAGGGGATCCACAGGCATCACTAGAACCCTAAAGGAACCCATGACACAAAATAATTAAGAACCCCTGCCCTAGAGAAATGACCTTAGCGTGGTGAGTGGACCCTGTAGAAGATTTAAGGGGAAGGTATGGATAGGAATCACATAGGATGGGAAGGCAAGAAGGGGCTGCAATCTGTGTTCTTGGAGTGCCCACACTGATGGGGGGAGGGAATAAGCCAGGCACTGAGCTATGCACTTTCTCCAAATATTACCTTATTTGATTTTTTATTTCTGCCTTATTTGATTTCTGATTTGATTTCACAACAACCCTAAGAGGTAAATGCTGTTATTATTCCCACTTTACAGTGAGGAAACTGAGGCAAACAGAGGTAAAGTGACTTTCCCAGGTCACACAGCTAGTAAGTGTTTGAAGGCAAATTTGAATTCAAATCTTCCTGACTCCAGGCCCAGCACTCTATCCACTATACCACACAGCTGACTTCCGAGAGGCACAGATCCAGCAGCACATCAAAAACCAGTATAGAAATGTGAATTATTATTATGAGTTATTAACATAGAATGTCTGATTTCAATGGGTAACTCCACTCCCAAAGCCCATTGGTACAAATGTAACATTAAACTACTAAACATCAAATTCATTCAACAGGTATACATGAATTATCTACTAGACACCAGGCTTTTTGTTAGCACTGGCGATAAAGAGATAAAAATCAATCAGTTCCTGCCCTCAAGGAGCTTACCTTCTATTGGGGAGATAAGTATAAAACCAAAGAAATGTTTGATTTGGAAGAAATCCAAACTTTTAATTTTATAGAAGAAATTGATGATAAGAAATAATTTCTCCAAATCACACCTAGAGTCTCTGGCAGAGCTGGAATTAGATTGCAGATTTGTTTCTTTCTACAATACCATTTTGGATTTTAAGAGTGCTAGGGACAGACAGGCTGAGCCCTGTTTTCAAACACCAGCCTGGCTCCATCCTTGGTGGCTCTGGGGCAGAAAGACCTGGAGCAGATGTCTCTCTGATGAGCATGGTCTAATCAGTGAGAAGGCCCTGGCTGGGTGTCAGGAGCAGAAAGGGGGAACAGACAGAGTTAGTGAGCTATCACAATGTCAGAGGGACAAGTGTCAGCCCTCAGGGCTACCATCTGGCATCCTAGAGGACAGTCACCCTGTGCCCTGGGCTTCTGTAAAGGTCACCCTGACCTAGCCACAATAGCCCACTGTATGAGACCACCATTCTATCCTGTTCAAAGTGAGTTTCCGTCTCTTGTTTTATTTCAGTATTAAGTGACTCCCCAGGGTGACAAAGTTAGTCACAGTTAGCAAAAGAGAGAGCCAGGACTGACTCCAGACTCACCACACTGCTCTGCTGCTTGGTTCTCATGCTGTTCTATGTCCATGGAGGTTCAGAATCCCCCAATTTCAGAGCTGGGAAGGACTTTGGAGGCCTTCAAGTCCAATCTGTTTTTGAACATGAATCTCCCTCTATAATACACCAACTTTCCCGGACAAAGAACTGCCTACTGGGTCATACCATTCCACAGCGGGACATCTTTTGGGAAGTTTTCTCTGATATTGAGCTGAAATTGGTCTCTGGGTGATTTCTGTTCCTTTCTCATAGTTTTGTTCTAGGGTTCAAGTAGAACAAGCCCAGTCCTTACCTATAAAAGCCCTTGAATATAGCCCATTGGGTTAAATATCACTACTTCCTCCTAGTCCCCCTACCCATCCTGGTCACTTTCCTCTCACTGTACTCCAGATTGTCAATTTCTTCCTAAAATGTGACTTTAGAATTGAACACACGGACAACTAGGTAGCGTGGATAGAGCACTGACCCTGGAGTCACAAACACCTCAGTTCAAATCTGTCCTCAGATACTTGCTAGCTATGTGACCCTGGCCAAGTCACTTAACTCCAACTGCCACCAAAAAAAAAAAAAAAGGAAAAGAAAGGAATTGAACACAATACTCTAGGTGGAGTCTGATGAAGATAGAAGACAGCAGGAGTACTCTTCTCAGCCACCTCTGAGGGCCTCTGTTTTGTAGAGAAGCCCAGGAAAGCCAGCTTTCATTCTCCCCTGGCCCTCTTCCTGACTTGCCAGCTTCAAAACTGTCTCTGCTGCTATCTCATCAGAGAACTCCCCTCCGTGCCTGGGGCCTCCTCAGCCTGGCACGTGCGAACACCTCTTTGGTCTCCTCACTTTGGAATGTATCTCAGCAAGGCCCACCCCTCTCCCCATCCCTTTCTGCCATTGGTGAGTCCCTCCTTGGCTTTCTATTTTGTGGAGGAGCCCAGGCTGGCCAGCCTTTATTGCCCTCCCAGTCCAGGTCTTATTCCAGACTTCCAGAATTCACACCAAGTCCTGATACCCAGCACCACCATTATTTGCCCCTATTCCCTGTTCAACTTTCTTTTGTGTTTTTTCTTAATTCATTAGAATCTAAGCTCCTTGAGGACAGGGGATGTCTTTATTTTTGCCCAGTACTTAGCACAGTGCCTGCACACAGTAAGAACTTAATAAATGCTTATTTCCTTCATCCCTTCCTTCTCCATTCAGGGCACTATGTTTCTCTTACTGCTGTCTAAAATCCTATTAGCTTTTCTGGCTGCCATTTCATCCTGGGGACTCACAATTAAGTTTTACTATTCACTAATACCACCAGATCTTTTTCATCAGAATATTTTCCTACCTTCCCCATTCTTTGCATGCATGTGTTTTTTAAAACCAGGCATTAACATTTATCCCTATTAAATTCTATCTTATGGGATCAGGCTCCAAGTTCTAGCTTGCCGACTCCTCTTGGGTTCTATCTTTTCTGTCCAATATATGAGCCATCCCTCCCAGCTTCAGGATATCTGCTCATTAGATAACCACAGCCTCAATGCTTTCCTAAATATCTGAGAAAAAGGTGAAAAATAGAGAGCCAAGGACCTACACCAGAAACCTCATCCTTCCATTTGTTCCCACTCAGGTCGAGTCTGGTTATTTGACCGTTTTGGCATTTAATGACTCTGAGAGGTTGAATATCTCCATTTCAGACAGATCAGAGATGGAAGGAGGCTATCTTTGAGGTGTGGTCTAAGGCTCCAGCTTCGTGTCTCTTGATGATCAGACTGAAAAAGGCAGGTGATGTTTTTACTGGGAGCCAATTCTGTCTAACATGTCTTTTCTCAGTCTCCCCAAAAGAGTGAGATAAGACAGCTCCATGTGACACTTTGCAAACATACACTTATCAGGTCTGTTTATAACTCAGCATTTATATTTTTTTCACTTTGGTACAAAGCTAGAGCTAGGATCATTTTCATATGGGGTGAAACCATTTGGGGTGGGTGAGTAAATCAGTCAGAGTATTTTTACTAAGTAGTAGTAGTAGTAGTAGTAGTAGTAGTAGTAGTAGTAGTAGTAGTAGTAATAGTAGTAGTGATAATAATAAATAGCATTTAAATAGCATTTTAAGGCTTGCAAAGCTCTTTACCTCTCTCATTTGATCTTCACAAAAACCCTGTAAAGAAGGTACCATTATAACAATGAGGAAACAGAAGCTGAGAGATTAAGTGACCTACCCAGGATCACATAGCCAACTGCTAAAAAGTAGTATCCAATTTGAACTCAGTCTTCCTGACTTCAGTCTATCTTCTCTAGTTCCAAACACTCTGGATAGAAAGATCAAGGGAAAGTTTTTGTTTTTGTTTTTAATAGGATTGAAATGGCCTTAGCAGTATATAAAGAGAGATTAGAGATCCCTCTTAGGAGGAAAAGAAATGATCAATTGATCTAGCTCCCAAAGGAAACGAGAGTGAAGGGAATTAAAGGACATATTCTCTGAGACTGAGCAAAAGGAAGATGGATGAGAATGGCATGGAGGAGGAGAGATGAAGGGGCCCTTCTCAATAAAATCAGGAATCTGGGTAATCAGCCAAGAGACGGGGTGAAATTGTGGGCTCAGGAAAGGGGCCGGTTTGGAGAAGCCACTATGGGGAGCATAATACAAGGCTGACTGTTCATCTCTCCCACTGTATGTTCCATGTTGTAAGGGCACTGCTAGACCTGACCTGATAGTTGTATGAATCTGTAGAGAATGCCTATCCATGAGCAAACAGGAATGCAGCATCACTAACCCCCATTCAACAGCAGAGGGCAGCAGAAGCAACCTTAGGGAAACACCACCCCACCAGGCACTAGAATTGTAGACATGGTTTGAGGGATAGAGACCCATAGATCTCCTGTTTTGGCCACCTTAATGGCTGGTTCAGATTGCTTCAGTCCAATAGATAGAAACCCCTGAAAAGAACAAAATGATCATAGATCTGCTGTTAGAGCTGGGTCCTTAGAATGGAGAAGGTCCGAGTTAGAAGGGGTCTTAAGGATCTTTTAGTCCGATCCCCTTTTTTACAAAGGGAGACACTAAGGCCCAGAAAGAGAAAACTTACAGATACACATTAGTAAAGAACAGAGCCGGGATTTGAATCTGGTCCTGTAGTTCCAAACCTCAATGTTCCAAGGACCTACTTCGCAGTGTCAGAGCCAGAATGGACCTATGGGCATTTAGAATGTTGGAGCTGGAGAGGACCTCAGAATGCTCCTATGCCCTAGGAGCCTAGGAGTACATAAAATCAGGAGATCCGACTCCAAACTTACTAACTGAACTAGCATGGGCAAATCACATCACCTTTCTGACCCTCAGTTTTCCCTTCTGTAAAATGGGGAAAAGTATCCTTGTACTATCTTGTAGATTTATTTTGAAATAAGTACTTTGCATGCCTTAAAGGTGTGAGTTATTACCTTTAAAATGTCGGTTCTAGGCACTTTTGGACTGGCCAATATCTGTATTGCTTGGCTATACTCATTTGTGACGAAGGGTTTTTCTTTTTCCTCCCAGTATTTTTTTGGGGGGAAAGGTAAAGATAATTGAGAGGGGGAAAATAAATACTTGATAACTGAAAAAATAAATTTTAATCTAAAAATATTATTGCTAGAATGGAATAGGGTGGCATAGGAGAAAGAACAGTAGGCTGAGAGTCACAAAACCTTGGTTTGAATTCCATTTGTATCGTTTTCTTCTAGGAATATGGCCTTGGACAAGTCATTGAACCTCCAGGTTTCAGTTAGGCTCCTCCCAATCTAAATCCTACGATCACTGTCCTCATTGTCTGGGACGCTCAAGTCTTCCCACGTCTATTCTCTCCCAGACCAATCTTATTTAGACATTGCTCTGCTCACAAGTTTCAAGGGCTCCCTATTACACCCCCAGGAAAGCTCAGACTCCTTAGCCTGGCATTTGAGGCCTTCCATAATATGACTGCAACTAACTTTTCTACCCAATCATTCCTTCATTCCTTCCTCTCTCTCCTTTTATGTCCCCACCAAACCTGACAGCCCATGCCCATAGCCCATGCCCATAACCCATGCCCTCTCCCTTTCTTTTCTACCCAGACTGCTCTCTTGTCACACATCCAGTCCCGGGTTTGGAGCACTTTTTATTTCCCATTTCTATGGTGGTCTCAGGTTTAGAAAGCACTTTCCTTACAATAAACCTTATGAGGTACAGGATACAGATAGTCCTCTCCCCACACTACAGATGAAGAAACAGGTTCAGAGAACTGACATGAGTTGACTTCGGTTGCACAGCTAGAGAGCAAGCTCAGCTATGTCTGATTTCAACTGCAATCATCAATACTTACTCTAGCACACACACACGCTGTGCTCAGGCTCTAGGGGAAAGAATCACAGAATATTAGAATTGAAAGGCACCCCAGAGGCCATCTAGTCCGATCCATATCTGAACATGGACCTCTTCTACAGCTTTACCTATAGGTAGTTATCTATCCTCCCACTGAAGACCTCCAGGGATAGAAAAGCCTCTCCCTTTTCTGCTCCAGTGCCTCTTACAGCCGAGGGATCTGAAGTACATTAGCTAGCGAATCCATTCATGGATACATTGAACAACTATTTATTAACTGCCTACTATGTGTTGGACCTGCTGCTTTCTGCTGGGGAAGATCTGGCACATAATTGTATCCCTAAGCTTATTCAGCTCTGTGTCCTGAAGCCTCAGCTGTTCTTAAGAAAAGGAGAGAAACCAAACCAGCAGCTTTTACCCTGGTACTCTGTACTCAACTCTCCCTCCCACATGGCTGCCTTCTGACTGCCAAGCATCTTGAGCCTGTTCCTGGGAGAAAGAAAGGCCTGAAACTGGAAGACTGTTCAATTAAACAGCTGTCAGAGCTGGGTCACACACACACACACACACACACACACACGTACGTCCAGATCTGCAGATTCCTTTTTGATGGACACCTAAGAAAACCTTTGCTGGAGTCAAGAGAATTATAAAATCAAGACTCAGAATTAGAATCAGAGAATCTTAAGATATTAGTATGAATTTTTTAATTCAACCTTGGGATTACAGAATATTAGAATCTTAACGAGCATAGAAATGGTTGAGTTTTTTAAAGTCATATAATCTTAGGATAGCAGAATTTTAAAATCATAAAACATTAGAATCTGAAGGCCATAGAACCATATGATCTTAGAATCTTATGATCTTGGCATCCTAGTCATACTTCAGTTGATCCGTGATTTCATTAGTCTGTCTGCCAATTTTGGTCACAGTCCCTTCTTCATTTTATTGGAAGACTTCTTGAGATGCTATCACACACAAAAAACACCACCCAAAACAAAAACCCATTGACTTGTGGTCAACCTTTAGTACTATGTCTTTTTCTACTTGGTTAGGCTGGAACCTAGTTGACAAACACACGGTTGTAGGACCTGCCAGAGAGTGTGTTCTGCCAACATAGCCCTTGAGAACCCAAGGTTAGCCTACTCTGCTATGAAGTATTAGTGGGCCACAGAAGAAGGGCATTAAATAACAGAATTTTGGACTCTTAGAATAAAATCCCTTATTCAAAAATCTTCAATGGTTCTCTGGTACCTACAGAACAAAGCTCACCTTCCTTATTCTGGAATTCAAGCTTTTTCCCAAAAATGTCCCCACCTCCTTTTCTGACTTCATTTCTCATCATTTCACCATACTTTCGTAAACGAGTGTACTCAGAACCATTCAATGTCTCTTGCTTCTCAATTCAGTGCCTACTCTCACTATTCCAGCTGGGATATCTTTTCCCCTTCATCCCAACCTGTCACAACACCAGCCTTCTTTCCAAGCCTAGTACAAATGACACCTCCTCCATAAAGCCTTTCTCAGTCCCCCCAGAAGTGATTATCCCTCAATCTGGGGGAAAATCTGGGTCTGTTCCAATCTTCTAGTGCCAATCACACTTTGCCTTGTTCTTTAGCTGTGTGTCTCCCCTGATGAACTATGAATTCCCTGAAGGAGAGACTGAGGACAGAGACCATGGAAGCCAAGAAATATATGAGCAAGATTAGTTTGGTGCCATGTAAAGGATGGATTATAAGGGGGACAGTGTAGATGTGAGAAGATGTAAAGATGGATTATAAGGGGGAGAGTATAGATGTGAGAAGACATAAGGACAGATTATAAGGGTGTTACGGGAATCTAAAGATCTTCCCTGCCCCTAGGCCCTTTGCTGAAGTGGCTACATGACTTTGAGGACCCTTGGATATTTGAAAGTATACTGTGTTCCCTAATAGGCTGAATGTGGTCACGTGGAGCCTGTGGCGCCAG
>JAQQSV010023361.1:0-10388 GCA_028646515.1 Pseudochirops corinnae
GACCTGGAAAATAGATCAAGGAGAGATAATTTAAAAATTATTGAACTACCAGAAAGCCATGATCAAAAAAAAGAACCTAGAAATCATCCGTCAAGAAATTCTCAAAGAAAATTGCCCTGATAGATTAGAACCAGAGGGCAAAATAGAAATGGAAAGAATTCACCAATCACATCTTGAAAAAAGATCCCAAAAAGAAAATTCCTAGGAATATTATAGACAGGTTCCAGAGTTCCCAGATCAAGGAGAAAATATTACAAGCAAACAGCCAAGAAGAAACAGTTTGAATATTGTGGATCTACAATAAGGATAACACAAGATCTAGCAGCATCTACATTAAGAGATTGAAAGGCTTGGAATATGAGATTCCAGAAGTCAAAGGAACTGGGATTAAAACCATGAATCACCTACCCAGCAAAACTGAGTATAATGTTTCAGGGGAAAATGTGGTCATTCAATGAAATGGAGGACTTTCAAGCATTCTTGATGAATGAACCAGAGTTGAATAGAAAATTTGACATTCAAATAGAAGAAGCAAGAGGAGCATGAGAAGGTAAAGAGGGAAAAGAAATCATAAGGACATTATCAAAGTTGAAGTATTTACATTCTCCATGAAAAATGATAATTGTAACTTGTGAAACTTTTCTTAGTATAAGGATGGTTGAAGGGAATATAAATGTATGTTTGTACGTCTTTATAGGATCATATATGTGCATATGGATGCATATGTGAGTGTGTGTATTTATGTGTACAAGTATACATAGACAGAGGGCACAGGGTCAATTGAATAGGAAGGGATGATATTTAAAAAATAAAATTAAGAGGTGAGAGAAGAATATAATGAGAGGAGATAGGAAGAGACAGCATAGAGTAAATTATCTCAGATAAAAGAGGCAAGAGAAAACTGTTAGAATGGAGGGGAAGAACAGCAAACCAAAAGGGAATGGGTCAACCTCACTCTCATTGAATTTGGCTTAAGGAGGGAATAACATACATACTATATTGAGTATCTTACCCTGTAAGAAAGTAGGGGGGAAATGGATAAGAGGGCTGATAATAGAAGAGAGGGAAGATTGGGGGGAGGATAATTGGAAGCACACACTTTTGAAAAGGGACAGTGTCAAAGTAGAAAATAGAGTAAGTGTGGGCAGGATAAGATTCAGGGTAATATAATTAGTCTTTTACAATATATCTAGTATGGAAATGTTTTGCATAACTACACATGTACAACCTATATTGAATTGCTTATCTTCCCACTAGGAGTGGGTGATAAGGGAAGAAGGGAAAGAATCTGGAAATCAAAATTTTAAAATCAAATGTAAAAAAAAAAAGAAAAGAGAAAAATATTTTGGAAATGATTTCATGTTATTGTAATAATTTCAGAAGCACTATTTTAAGAATTTGCCAAATGACATTGACATATGTTCAAAATAAAATCTATAGTCTTAGCCATTATACCAACTTCAGATTATTGTACTAGTCTAGATACTGTAATACTTCTTTCCATATTTCCAATTTTTACTATTTTGATATTACAATCAACATCAATTTTACACAAAACATCTGCTGTGTTCTGATCATGTCATGCCAATGCTCAATAATCTCTAATGAATTCCTCCTCCCTCTCAGATCAAAAGGAAAGAAAAAAACAACAGCAAACAAACAAAAAATTCCTCAGTATCATTTAATATCTTGTACAATTTCTTTTTTTCCTTTAATTTATTTTTAATTTTCAACATTCATTTCCATAAGATTTTGGTTTCCAAATTTTCTCCCCATCACTCTCTTCCCTCACCCCAAGATGGCATGTAATAGGTACAGAAGAATTAGAACCAATGGGGGAAACCAAGAGAAAGAAGAAACAAAAATGAAAAGAGAGAGAAAGTATGTTCAATCTGCATTCAGTTCTATAGTTCTTTTTCTTGATGTGAATGTCATTTTTCATCATGAGTACTTTAGAGTTGTCTTAGATCCTTGCCTTGCTAAGAAGAGATAAGTCCATCACATGCAGTCATAGAACACTGTGGTTGTTATGTTATACATTTTCTCCAGGTTTTGCTCACTTCACTCAGCATCAGTTCATTCAAGTCTTTCCAGGTTTTTCTTTTTAAACATTTATTAATTTATTTGTTTTCAGTTTTCAACATTCACTTCCATAAGTTTTAAATTCCACCCCCCCCTTCCATCCTCTCTCCTTCCCCAAGGTGCATGCAGTCTGATATGGGTTCTACATATATATTCCTATTAAACACATTTTTTCATATTAGTCATGTTGCATAGAAGAATTATAACAAATGGGAGAAACTATGGGGAAGAAAACAAAATGTAACAAACCAGGGAGAGAGAGAGAGAGACAGACAGACAGACAGACAGACTACACTTCACTCTGCATTCTGACACCATAGTTCTTTCTCTGGATTAGGATGGCATTTTTCCATCATGAGTCTTTTGGAAATATTTTTGTTCCTTGCATTGCTGATAAGGGCTACATTTATCAAAGTCAGTCCTCCTACACTGTGGCTGTTACTGTGTATAATGTTCTCCTGGTTCTTCTCCTTTTGCTCAGCATCAGTTCATATAAATCTTTCCAGGTTTTTCTGAAGTTTGCCCATTTATCATTTCTTTTAGCACAATAGCATTCCATTACATTCTTATACCACAATTTGTTCAGCCATTCCCAAATTGATGGGCATCCCCTCGATTTCCAGTTCTTGGCCATCAAAAAAAGAGCTGCTATAACTATTTTTGTACACCTGGGGTCTTTTCCCCATTATTATGATCTCTTTGGGATACAGCAATCAAAGTGGTATTGCTGGGTAAAGGTTATAAACATTTTTAAAGCCCTTTCGGCGTAGCTCCAAATTGCTCTCCAGAATGTTTGGATCAGCTCACAACTCCACCAACAATAAATTAGTTTTCCAAATTCCCTATATCTTCTCCAACATTTATCATTTTCCTGTTTCCAATCTGATAGGTGTGATATGGTACCTCAAAGTTGTTTTGATTTCCATTTTTCTAATCAATAGTGATTTAGAGCAATTTTTCATATGACTATAGATAGCTTTAATTTCTTTCTCTGTAAGCTACCTATTCATATACTTTCACAATTTATCAATTGGGGAATGATTTGTATTCTTATAAATTTGACTCAGTTCTCTGTATATTTTAGAAATGAGGCCTTTATCAGAGGTACTGGTTATAAATATTATTTCCCAGTTTTCTGCTTACCTCCTAATCATGGTTACATTGGCTTTGTTTGTACAAAAACTTGAATTTAATGAAACCAAACTTATTCATTTTGCATTTCATAATGTTCTCCTCTTGTTTGTTCATAAATTCTTCTGTTCTCCATACATTTGAGAGGTAAATTATTCTTGCTCTACCAGTTTGCTTATAGTGTTAGCCTTTATATCTAAATTATGTATCCATTTTGACTGTATTTTGGTATATGGTGTAAGATGTTGGTCTGTTCTTATTTTCTGTCATACTATTTTCCAGTTTACCCAGTAGTTTTTTTTTTCTTAGTTTGAGTGGTATGACACTGAATAAATAAATTAATTTAGGCAGAATTGTCATTTTTTACTATATTATGTCAGCTTACTCATGAGCAACTGATATTTTTCCAGTTTTTTAGATTTGACTTTATTTGTGTGAAAAAAAAAATGTTTTGTAACTGCGTTCAGATAGTTCCTGGGTTTGTTTTGGCAGGTAGACTCACAAATACTGTATTCATTTATTTAAATGGGATTTCTCTTTTTATGTCTTGCTGCTGGGCATTGTTAATCATATATAGAAATGCTTTATGTGAGTTTATTTTATCTCCTGAAACTTTGCTAAAGTTGTTTATTACTTCATTTTAAGGAAGACCCCACTTATTCCTATGCTCTCTATTGTTGTTGTTGTTGTTTTTTTTAATAGGAATGGGTGTTGTATTTTTGTCAAAAGCTTTTTCTGCATCTGTTGTGATTTGGTTAATTTCTTTATTTCTTTAATCAAATTAGCCAGAAGTTTAATCTATTTCATTGATTTTTTCCAGAAAACTAGGTTTTAGTTTTATTTATTAGTTTAATAGTTTTTTTATTTCAATTTTATTAATCTCTCCTTTAGTTTTCAGAATTTCTAATTTGTTATTTATTTGGGGATTTTTAATTTGTTCTTTTTCTAGCTTTCTTAGTTGCATGTCCAATTGATTGTTCTCCTCTTTCTCTATTTTATTCATGTAAGAATTTAGAGATAGAAAACTCCCCCTAGGGACTGCTTTCCCTTCATCCCATAAATTTTAGTATGTTGTCTCATTATTATAATTCTCCTGGATGACGTTACTGGTTGGTTTTATGATTTTTTGTTTGACCCACTCATTCTTTAGGATTAGATTATTTAGTTTCCAATTAATTTTAAATTTTTCTTCCTTTGGCCCTTCATTACATGTATTTTATTGCATCATGATATGAAACAGACGTGTTTATTATTTCTCAAAGTTATTTCTTTACCATGATGTGCTCATTCTAAAAATTATTCACCTGGTTCTATTCACTTCACTCTGTAGCTATTCAGAAAAATCTTTCAATTTTTCTCTGAAATTCATCATTTCTTGCACAATACTATTTCATGATATTAACATACCATTCCCTAATATATAGGTACCCTTTTAGAGTCCCATTATTTGCCACCTCAAAAAGATTTTATATACTTTTTGTACCTCCTTTTGTATATCTTTTTGTTTAGGACTAATCCCTCCTTCAGCACAATCCCTGTTATTCAATCTCCTTCCTTTTCCATATTCCTTCAGTTTTCCTGTTAAATGAAATGTATCCCTTTAACCAATTCTTTATATTTATTCATGTGTGAATATTTGTGGGGATTTTGACGAGTTCAGATGACAATGAGATAATAGTGTCAGCTACTACCACCCCACCTCCTCTTTTGTACAGATGTCTGCTTGAGGGTTTGATGATGTAAAATAATTTTATCTATATTTACTTTACCTTACCTCTTTTTGTCCATTATGATTCAGTTAGAAGAATTTATTCAATCTCTTTGCAAGAATTTTTTCTTTGGGGGGAGAGAAACTGCTGTACTTTTTATTCTATCATCCTTATATTGCCTTCTTTCATACATTCTTTTGTTTAGCCAAAGTTGATATCTTGTTATTTTTAGTACTCAGCATGACTCTTGAATCCATAATTTCATGCAAACTCTCTCCCATTCTTGGTGTTTCTCATCCCTACCTTTCTGAATTCTTATCTTCCTTAAAGGTTCAGTTCCTGTACCATCACTTTTTTCAATACTCATAGTAAATAAACATTTTAAGTCACTAATATGTGTCATGCCTGGCATTGTGCTAAGCTATGGGGATGCAAATTAAAAAATATTAAAGATAAAGACATTTATAATCCCCCCTTTTTTCACTCTTCTCCCCCTCCTCAAATAATTCCCCTTTTCCCCCTCAGAGACAGATTTCTAATCTCTTTCTTTTTTTTTCCCTTTCATTCTTACTCATAATATTATAAAAGTAGAAAGAATCACATGGTCATAAAGGACCACAGATTTAGAATTAGAAGGGGCCCAGATGGTTTACTGTAGTATTATATGGTATGATATGGTATGGTATGGTATGGTATGGTATGGCATGGTGTATCAACAAACACCCTAGCATACCCAGGATGGCTGCTAGCACAGGTCCCTAGATCTGCTTTTCTAAAGGAAAGCAAATCAAAATGGGTTAACAGTCATACTTTAATCGATCAGACATATATCATTTACCTACTTCAGGGGAAAAAGTCAGCACCCTTGACTTCAGGGAATGCAAACAGAATATGAGCAGAAATTACAAGAAGACCAAGAAACAATCATCAGATGGGCTTCCAACCATCTGACCATTACATACATACCTAGTCAGTTATCATTGGAGGAAGCACCAATATCTAGATTTTTCAAAGCCGGGGCGCTCAACGGCTTTCCAGAGTCTTATCTGGCCAAATCACACAACTGCTTCCAAAGTGAGTCCCAAAGCAAAACCTCGCATCAGGTTATATATAACCTTTCCTGGATCAGAGAATGTCACAACCCTCTTAACCCACTGCCCAGTCACAAAGTAATAAGGCGTGGGCATTCCTGAAGAACAAGCCTCCTGCCCCAGGCTCCATATGACCACACTCAGCCTGTTAGGGGGCAGAGTATACTTTCAAATCAGAGAAAGTTCTCAGAGCCGCTTAAGCCTATCAAAGGGCCTAGAGGTAGGGAAGAGGTTCAGGTTCCTATAACACATGGCATGGCATGGCATGACATGGTATGGTATGGTATGGTATGACATGGCATGGCATGGCATGGTATGGTATGGTATGGTATGGTATGGTGTAAAGCCAAGCACAAGCAGCTTTCCAGAAGAATGCTACTGTGAACAGCTTTCAAGGTTCTGATTACATAGTATATTGAACACTCTATTTATTCAATAACAAATTAGAGTAAAACATTCACAATAAATTAAGGTATAGCATTCACAATGTTTCAACTTATCACTAAAATTGTCACATAGTTTTCACCAGAATGGTCACATAGTTTTGAACAAAGTACATTCATTTAGTCATTCAATTATTTAGTAACTCAATCATTCAATCATCTTTAAGAAGGCTTGCCTCCTTAAGGGACACAAAATGCAAAAGTCAAAGTACTCCACCCTTGGGTAGTACATTCATTTAGTCAATCACAGAGTACTTAATTCAATCACAAAGTACAGTCTACAATTAAATTACAATTCCATCAGTCACTACTCAATAGAAAATAACACAATTCAGCAGACAGGGCTTCCAGTTGTCTGATCATTACATCCATACCTAGTTAGTTACCAGAGAGGGAGGCACCAACATCTGGGTTTTCAAAGCCAAGGGGGCTCAACGGCTGCCCAGAGCCTCATCTGGCCAAATCACACAACTCTTCCCAAAGTGAGTCCCAAAGCAAAACCTCACATCAAGTTTATTCACTACTCAGTATTCGTGGATAGGTCTTTTCATCTTGACTCAGGGTAGGCTTTAAACTTTCATGGTTTCCCTTCCATGGTCCCATCTCCTACCTGAATTCACCAAACTGTCATCTGGATTCAAAGGCAGATGGCTCCCAACTCCTTGTCCAGCTCTCCATGTAATTCCTGTTCCACACTGAAGCTCACAGTGTCTAGTCCACCTTCAATCCTTCACAGTGTCTATTCCTGGGAAGTCAAGGCTTAACAAAGCCACAAATAGGCAAAGTACCAACACCACAGTCATGCCTCCTCTGGCAGTTCTGGCTGGCCCTTGGAAGTCTTCAGCAGCTTGACTTGCTCTCAAAAGTCCTCAGCAGCACAGCTGGCCCTCAGAAGAAGCTCTACCTCCACAAGTTCCCAGGAAATTCTGATTTTCCCAGCTGGGGTTTTTCCTTATATAAAGTATTGCTCCTCCCTGTTCAGCTCCTTCTTGTTACATCAACAGCAGAGATTCATACCTTCTATTTCTTTAGCAGAGGCTTAATTTGAAACTGGGGTGGTCAGTACCTGTCACCTTTCCAAAACAAAGAGGTCTTCAAATTTCGTTACCATTACATATGGTATAGTATAGCATAGCATAGTATAGTATTGTGTAGTGCAGTGTAATGTAGTGTTGTGTTGCATTTTACCCTGGAGAAGGAAATGTCAAAACATTCCAGAATCTTTACCAAGAAAACCCCATGGGCAGTATGGTTCACTCAGTCACAAAGAATTGGACACGACTGAATGACTGAATGACTGAAAAACATTATAATGAGTTCCTAAGAGGTTCCACATGACCTTACCTGAGATCACATAAATAGCATAAATATAGAGATTATTCTTATCTGTTGTGGGGAGCTGATTTTGCTGAGCCTTGCCATCCTGCAGAAGGGCTGAGAAAGAATCACCAACCCAGAGGTACTATTAAATGAGTAAAAGAGAGACAGAACTCTCAAAATGGTGAAAGTAGAGAGCCGACTTTAATACCCTGTGTCCAGGCTTTTATAGGATGCTTCTTAATTTCTTTCCCCTGTGGACATTGCATAGTTCTTTCTCTCAGGCCATGGGTGTGTTTTCCATGCATATCTCGAGGACCTAGTCCTCACACCTGTGTGCTTGAACATCTTCCTGGGGAACGGGGAATCAATCCAGGCCTATCAGCAGGCAAAACACCTGAGAGGGCTTGTTCAGCTGTCAGGGTCTGAGTCCCACTTTCTTGTGGTCCTCAACAGTCTGTGTCAATTGTTTTAGTTTTCTCTTTGTATTACCAACACCTAGTTTCCCAACACCTTACACATAGTAGGTTCTTAATACATATTTGTTTTTATTTAAAGACATCATATTCTCTCCATAACCACTCTCTGTGCTCCCCAGGTTATTGCTGTATTCTATTCAGTGTAAGTATAAACATAATATATACCTTGGTTTTGCCTCAGGTTACTTTTTGTGACACTTCTCATTTATTTCCCCCTTCTGGTAAATGGGACAAAATAAAACTTAGTATGATTTTAAATATGTTTTTTAAATAAATCTTCCATGTTACCTACTGCATGTATAATTAGGATCTATTGAAACAAGTCAAATTTATTCTGCCTCATTTCTTCTACACTAAAGATATCCTCCCTCAAAAGGGGATTGATGTAAAGTGTAGAATATGACCACAATTTATATGGAAGAATTAACCAAAATAATTTCCTTCAGGTGCTTATTAAAAGTGATTGACAAGATAGAATTGAAATTCTGAGCTACAAAATGGACCACTGGGAGAGGAAGTCAACCTAAGGACAGATTGTACTTCTTTGATCTGTTATCAAGACTAAGTACTGATTCTAGAGAAAAATAGTTTAACTTGCAGGGAATAAGAATTTATATATATATACACACATATACACACACATATACACACATATACATATACATACACATATATATAGCATGAGGTTGCTGGAATGTTTAAACAATTTTAAGACACTAAAATTACCAAGGAATTTAGCCACTTAAAAAAATAATAGTTTGCTTCTTTTGTAGCGTATTAAGCTGTTCTTTATAAAGAGACATTTAACATGCTCTCCCGTCCCCCACTTAATTCCATATTTCAATAGGCATTCCATGGGAGTTTTCATGGCCTTAGAGAAGAAAAATCATAATGTAAATGAGTCATTCTTCCCTCCCCTAATTAGCCTTCATTATTATGAGTCTTTGCTTACTTCCATGTCTGAGAAGCCTTCAGCAGACAGTTTTTGTTAGATTGCTTTAGTCCTTCATGGCACAGGAAAAAAAAAATAGATTTAATCAAGCATCATGAATGAATAATTAGGTTGTATATTACATTTTATTTAATTGCTTTTCTACAATGAAACCAAATAATCCAAAACCACTGTTGCAAGGAGGCACATTATTATTAGAGTTGCTCAAAATGGTTTATGAAACATTACATGAGTTGTCCTTTAATGTTTTAACATACATGCTTTAAAACTGCCTAATTCCTATTTCTAATTTCTAAAAATGCCTAATTCCTAATTCTTTAGTATACAAAAATTAAGTGCATTTTGGTGATGAGTTAAGCATATTTGCTAGTACTATGAGGTTAGGGTATATTTATTAGAACAGATCTGGAGATATTACTATGTACCTTTAAAAATAATATTTGTTATTTATAACATACAATAAGATAATGGTAGCTCTAGAGTTGAAAGGTCATTTAGACCAATATCCACATAGTCCAGATGACCACACTGACACCCAGAGAGGTTAAAAAACTTGCCTAAGATCACAGAGATTAGAAATTTCTTTGATTTTTTTTACTTGATAGCATTTTATTTTATTTTCCTATTACATGTAGAGATATTTTTCAACATTTATTTTTGTAAAAATTTGATTTCCAAATTTTTCTTCCTCCCTCTCACTCCTTCCCCTCCCTGCAACAAAAAAACTCTTATATAGGTGTTGCATATACAATCATGTCAAACATTTTTCTATATTAGCTATGTTTCACTCAGCATCAGTTCATGTAAGTCTTTCTGCGTCTTTCTGAAATCCACCTGCTTATCATTTCTTATAGCACAATAATACTCTATTACATCCATATACTATCACTTGTTCAGTTATTCCCCAAATGATGAGCATCCAGAGATTCTATGATTTTATCAAAATTCTTTAAATTCCTAATCAACTGTAATGCCATGCACCAGTAGATTCCTAAAGGAATGCTACTGTGAACAGACTTTAGAGTTCAGATTACAAAATATAGTGAACACTGTTTATTCCATTACAAATCAAGACGAACATTCAAAACATTATAATATTCACAACATTACATCTTATCACAGAAAATGGCCACACAGTTTTCACTACAGTGGCCACAATATTCAGAACAAGGAACAATAGAATA
>JAQQSV010023362.1:0-10388 GCA_028646515.1 Pseudochirops corinnae
GTTTATATTCATACATATATAATGGTATATACAAAAGCAACCTAATATATGTGAATATATATGAACACACAAATATAAGTATATATCTTATATGTATTATATTATAACATAACCCATATTGATTTATATATATGCACCTATATAAGTATGTATATGGATATGTGTATGTGTGTATATACGTATATGTGTATAATATTTCAAAGAAACAAGATGAGTCTCAATATGTGATTATTAAAAAGGTGCAGTGACATAGCCAATATAAAATGATAAGTAATCTATCAAAAGTCTCTGGTATAATAGCTTCTGAATATAGTGTCTGAATGATTAAACTAAAATAGATTCAGGGCTCAAATAAGGACCATTTTCTGGAGAAATTTCATTGACTGTGGTAAATTCAGATTTTTTTCCCCTCTATCTTCATTCTCATCGGTTTCTTCCTTATCTTACAGGAACAGGCAACAATGAGATTGCTAGTGAAGCAAAAACAATTTACTTAATAATTGACAGAATAAACAATGTTAGCCTACAAACTGGATTTGGAAGGAAGTCTTTTCCAGGAGCAGAGAACAACCCTCAGGGGACTGTTGTGGTCAATAAAAATAATAATTGTTATATACATGAAGATTTAAATTTTGCAAACCATTTAATAGACCTGATCTTATTTGAAGCTTGCAAGAACCATGTGAGGTAGATATAGCATGAGCATTATTATCTCCAGATTTCAGATGAGGAAACTAAGGCTCAGAAAATTTATCATTTGCCAATGTGTCAGAGATGGGATTTGAATCCAGATTAGTGAACTCTGTCTACAAAAGAAGCTGCTGTCCACACAAAAAGCTACTGTGAATCTGATTATTAAAAATATATAGTTATGGGGTGATGATAATAATTAATAATAATAACACATTCAGACTACTCATACTATAACAAATGCCAGGTCTACTGGTCAATATTTTTCTTAATAAGTTCGATTTCATCATTACATGCATTACAAGAAACTGTGATCTGCAAATAGATGCACTGTCAGTGAAATCAGAATTTAGAGATCCAGAGAATCAGTCATATTGCCATACTATTCTACAAAATCATAAACTCTGTGTCCCTACAAGTTCACAAGGTTTATTACATCTCATACACCATAAGCAGGCTCAAAAAACTCATATCCCTGCTCTATGAGTGACCATGACTCCTGAGTATGAGGGATGATCAGTTTCTGGCAGATACCTATACCTGATATGATATTTCAATGTGGAAACATCCTAAATTTATGTATTCTTCTTTGCAATGTTCAACGAACAATGTTCTGCCTCTGCCACAAGAGTCTGATGATGGGCAACAAACAGTGTTAAGCTGGTAAATATTTAACAACCATCTCTCTAGGGGTATGTGTGTGTGTGTGTGTGTGTGTGTGTAACACACTTTTAAGTGCCTATTAGTAACATTGTCTTCATCATTTTCTTAAGTCTAACACACAAAACAAAATATCAAACTTTGATATGTGAATTTATGAAGTATAAATGCTTGTACTGAAAATTTAAAAATAAGCTTTTCTGAGCTTCTTCAAGCTGAACCCAGCACCTAAGATTCTATTGATAATATTCCAAATGATCAGATCAGCCTATTATTCCTAGTGGTCACTAAAGCAATACACATCCTTTTGGGGTCTTCATTATTGAGAGATCTATGCTCATTGTACCAGTGACACTGAGGGAGAACTGACAGACTTTTTGCAATGTTATTGCCTCCTCTACAGCCCTGGGCTATATTAGTAGTACACTTTTTCAAACATTTACCCCCATCTCAATGAGTTCAATACCATTTTGGTGGTGGAAGCCACCCTGACACAGAGATGCTGCTTTGTCTATGCTGGAAAAAAAGAATCTTCTACTGCCTCCCCTTCTGTTTCCATAAAATGTTAAATGAGGTCTGAAGAACTAAGGAAATGATCTGATACCCTGCACACATTCCCTTCTGCTCGAGCTTGATCTTAATAGAAATCTATTTGTGGCAGAACAATAAGTGTATTCAATAAGGGCAAATAATTATGAGAAAGTTAGCTATTCTCTCAACATAGAGACATGGATAGTTTTAGAAAAGGGCAAGAGAAACTACATTAGTGTACATAAGTTGCCAATTCTGCAGCTCAGAAAAAAAAATGGGTTGGATCTGATGATTCTGAAAAATACATTTGTCTGAGTAACCAAGTAGTTATTTAGGAGTAATGAAAAGCATTTGATTCATTAGTTTTTAACTGACTCCTAATGGAAAAAAAAACAAGCATTAGCTTCTTACTTTCTTTAACAACTTACTTGTGTTTCCTGACATAGAGTGCTTTAATTTTTGCAAAGCACTTTGCAAATATTATCTCATTTGATTTTCACAGCAATGCTAGAAGGCAAATACTATTATTATCCTGATTTTTTAATCAGGAAAATGAGACAAACTGAGGTTATTATTATCCTGATTTTGAAGATGAGGAAACTGAGGCAGACAGATGTTAAGTGATCTACCCATGATCACATAGCTACTAAATGTCTGAGGCTGGATCTGAACTTAAGTCTTCCTGACTTTAAGTACGATACTTTAGTTCAGGAGTGTAGAACCTAGGACCTAGAGGCCACATGTGACCTTCTATGTCCTTGGATGTGGCCTGTTGACTGAGTCCAAGTTTTACAAAGCAGATTTTTTTATTAAGGGGATTTGTTTTGTGACATTTGGATTCAGTCAAGGGGCCATACCTGAGGACCTAGACTGCCACATGTGGCCTTGAGGCCAGAGGTTCCTCACCCCTGCTCTAGCCACTGAATCACGGCCTAAATTATAGGAACTCCCTTACCTAGGTATCAGCCTTCAACTGTTGCTTAGATCTTCCTAATTCCATGACCAGCATACAATCAACAACACGACACTTCATTTTTGGTGTTTCATGGTACATAAGTATTTCTATACCTCATATTTAAATAACAGTACAAAAGCCCTTACACTCTCAGTGCAAGGGAAGAAAGATGTTCATCAAATAGAAAATGTTTGCTTAATTTAAAATTGTCAACAATCAATCTTCAAAGCTCCCTTCTCACAGACAAGTTGTCTGTCTTGCCACATTTGTACATTTTACTATTTAATCTGTTCCCCAAGCCTCTAGAAAAGTTCATTCAACAGTTTAAAAATGCTAGCATGTATTTCATAGAAATTGAAATTTCCATTAAAAGTTACCCAAACAAGGGGGTAAAAGCTTGCACAGTGGTAGAGAAAGACAAAGTGAAAAAGTCAGCTAAACAGAGATAAAAGATGGAAAGGAAAATTACTGTGTCATCAAAAAGATAATGAAGTTTAAAAGAAATAAAAAAGATGAGACATTTTGTAGGACACATAAAGCAGTGCAACCCAAGCCAATAAAAGAGATGAAAACTTTGGTGTAGGAAATGTCACTAATTAGATATTGTTAAAGCTGAAATGAACATTTTCTTTTATGTTTTTATAGGCTAACAAATAAAAAATGGTACTTAAATGAGCAATCTCTGATTTTGTCAGGGATCAGAGTGTAGATTGTCTGACATTATCTCTACAGGAATAGAGCTTAATCGGGTGGAGCATTGCTCTGGGAAGATCCAATTTGAGACAGATCTTGATCTTAACACCACCAGCACTTACTCCAACCTTAAAATCCTACAATTCTTCTAATCTAAACATAACCTCCTATCGTTCCATACCTCTCTCTACCTAAACTTTCCTAAATATATTCCCCTTCCATTTTACAGCCAGCCCTTTATGGAGACAAATAGGTATCACAGTAAAAAAGCACTAGGACTGGAGTCAGAAAAAAATCTGGATACAAATCTGCCCTCAGACACTGGCTGTGTGACCCTGGGCAAGTCACTGAATCTCTGTTTGCCAGTTTCCTCATCTGTAAAGTGAGGGAAATAAATAGCATCTTTCTCTTAGGATTGTTCTAAGTATCAAATTAGATGATATTTGTAAATCACTTACTTAGCACAATGCCTAATACATAATAGTGTTATATAAATGTTTATATCCTCCTAACTTCACCATGTTTTCCCAGACCATGACCCTTAAAATGAAATCTAGATTAACATTATAGAATTGAGCAAACAAGTCACTATCATATTCCTCCTTGACGACATTGATTGAGTACCAAATAGGGTGGGAAGGAAAGGAGATAAGAATAAAAATTTATATAGCACAAATTATGAGCCAAGTATTGTGCTGCATTTTATATTTTATTAAAAATATCTCATTTGATCCTCTCAACAGCCCTCTGAAGTAGGTGGCATTATTGTCTGCATTTTGAATTTATGGAAACTAAGGCAAACAGAAGTTAAGTGATTTGCCCAGGGTCACTAATAAGAATCTGAGGTCAGATTTGAAATCAGGTCTCCCTGACTTTAGACCCAATAATCTATCAATTATCCTACCAGCTGCCTTTGGGGAGGAAATGATGTGCATAGAAGCTAAATTTAATAATCACTCTGAATTCATTCACTTAATAAAAATTCCTTTTTATTTTTTTAACTTTTTTCTTGATGTATTACACACCTTCCCAAAGTACTTCTATAAGGAATTGGGAAAGATACTAGAGGGTAATACTATTTTTTAAATAATTACCATTTTGCTAAAAAGAAAATTCTTTCTTCTCTCTCTCTCTCTCTCTCATTTTTGTCTTTCTCCACTCTGCTTTTCTCTGTCTGTCTTTCTGTGTACCATCTCTATATATCAGTCTCTATCCATTTCTTTCTGTATTTCTCTGTCTTTCTCTGCCTTTTACAGGTATACTTGCCCTCTTTTATAAGACCAGGACAAAATTATGATGGGGCAGAGATTTAATTGCTCTATGATGATACTCCATAAGCAAAACAATCAGCATCTTTCCCACATAATCAAAGTCTGAAACTACAGTCTTAGATTGTTAACCTCATTGAGTTGGCCAAGCTTTTCTGATTAACCTTCTTCAATTTTTTATATGATTTTATTGATCTTTGGGATCCAATGAGGCTGAATTTTTCACCCCACTTTATAGATGAGGAAACTGAGTCACAGAAAAGAAAGTGTCAAGATGTCATGCATCTAGTAAGCAAAATATCTGAGACTAGAACCCAGGAGTCTCAATTCCTATATTAGTTCTCCTTTCAATAAATGATACTTCCTCACAACCAAAATTCGAGGCCTTCCTAAAATCAATAACGGAGTACTTGCAATGCAAAAGAACCTATCAGGAAATGTCAGTTACCTTGGGTCATAATTATCAGTGCTGACAGTCACAGCAAGGATATACATAATAGGAGTTTGTTAGTTGTTGTTTTTCCCCGTTGACACACAAAATCTACACTGAGCTATTAGTACTGTCTGCCATAACAAGTGCCAATTAAAGAATAGCCTTTGGAACCTGGAGTAAGTCAGCAGAGAAACAGCCATCTTAGAGATTTCCTTGAATGCTTCCCAGCAAGATCAAGCCTGAATTCATGTAGCAAGGTATATGAAGTATTCAGTCAGTGTGCTTGTTATTATAACAACCCTCCAAACTGACTGCAACTGTCATGAGACTTTTTTTAAAGTAGAATGAATTCTAGTGAGCATTCGATAACAAGAATGATTTTTTTAAAAAGTAAAAAGGGATGCAAATCATGGAAATTTAGAGGTGAGAAAAATTTGAGAGAGCAACTTGTTCAATTCCTTCTTTTGAGAGAAGAGGAAACTGAGTCACAGAAAGGTAAAAGAGATCAAATTATGCATCCTGATACCTCCAGAAGGAACAAAAGCTGGTGCATCCTAATAACCTTACACTAATAGAATCTGTGTAGAGTCAGTGGTGTAGCTGTTCAATGCAGAGGCCATAAGAGAGGAAGGAATCATATGATACAAATGATAATGGAAGTGTGGCCAAGGAGTTCAGCAAAAAGGAAGTATGAGGCATCAAAAGGGAATAGAACGGCAATTTTTGACAGTGCTCCATTCTCAAACAAAACCTTTTGGAAAGAGAAGGAGCAAAGAGATGGGCCTAGAGCTGGAGGAACTATGGGGGACTAAAGTACAATGGAGAGACAGAATATTAGCCATGGAAAATGAGACAAGTTGGGCTACAGAATGAAATATGTTATAAAAGAGATAGAAACAAAGTACTTCTGAGGAATGAGAGGAGCACTGCCCTTTTAGTCACACAGGCTTGCAACCTCGATATAATCCTCACTCTGCTTCTCTCATTCACTTCACATATTTAATCTGTTGTCAAATCTGTGATTTCTTTCTCTATAACATCTCATTGAAACACTGCTATGTCAGTTCAGTTAGCTGGTACTCAATCACTTATGCTCACTCCTTCCCCTGCCTTTCCAATTTCCTTCCTAGAGATAAGGTTAGGCTAGGATATTTTCTCAACTCACTGTTTTCTCCTCTCAACCTCCTTTCTCTATGTAGATTTAATTAGCCATATTTTAATTAGTCATATACTGTTGAAATATGTACTTCATTTTCTAAACTATAGGAAATATAGGTTTTTTAGGTCTACTATGTCCCTTCTTCTACTCTTTTATGAAATTTATACAGACAAAATATTAGTAACCCAAGCATAATAGCTCAAAGCCAGGAAAATTCTAACATTGAGGTAGAGGTTTGGAAAGGTCCCTGTAATCTAATACAAATTTATGCTGATTTCTAGCTAATCCCTGGTCTCTTTATACTACAAAATGTAAAGCAGGATTCAGGAAACATTTAAGTGAAAGAATCAGGCAGAGTGCATTACAGTACCTACCACTGGAAGTCACTGTAAGGAAAAATTACAAAGAACAGAACTATTTTTTTTTTTAGAATATTTTTCAATTCTTGGACTGCTGGGTACAAGAAGTAGCTTGAGCCCACATTTTCTACTTATCCAGACTTAACCTTTCTCTTACCTCCAAACTTATATGTCTGTTTATTAGGCATTTCAAGCTGGATACTCTGCAGACATCTTAAAAACAAAATGTACAAAACACAACTTATTATCTTTTCCCAAAAACTCTCCTTTTCATGATTTCCCTATTATAAAATGTCTATGAATTGATAGAAACAGAAGTGATCAGAATTAGGAGCAAAATTTTCAGTTAACATCAATATTATAAAGATAATCAACTGTGAAAGATTTAGTAACTCTGATCAATACAAGGACAAACCACCAGTCCAAAGAATTCATGATGAAAAATGCTATACACTTCCAGATAGAGAACTGATATACTCAGAGAACAGATTGAAGCATTTTTTTCTTTTTATTTTTTTTTTTATTTATGTTCGGAACATGGCTTGGGGCAGCTAGGTGGTGCAGTGAATAGAGCACCAGACCTGGAGTCAGGAGGACCTGAGTTCAAATCCGACCTCAGACACTTAACACACAGCACACATGCACACACACACACACACACACACACACACACACACACACTGGCTGTGTGCCCTTGGGCAAGTCACTTAACCACAATTGCCCTCAAAACAAAAAGAATATGGCAGAACCTTTTTTTCATGGCTTCATATTTGTAATGGGTTTTGAATTTCTTGACTTCTTAAGAGATGGGGAAAGGGTGGCAGAAGGAAAGAACTGGACCTGAAAATAAAATGGAATGGAAATTTTAAAAAAATACACACAAAAAAATAATAACTTCCTTATTACTGTTGGGAGTACCACCATTCTTTGAGTCACCTAAACTCACAATTTGGCATCTTTGACTCCTCACTCTCATCCTCCATATCCAGTCTGTTGCCAAATCGAAATCCTATCTATTTTTTCTTTCATAAAAACTTTTGTATGCAACCCCTTCTGTCTTCTGATACTCTTGCCACCATGGTTGTAAAGCCAAGAACGAGCAGCTTCCCAGAAGCCTGCTGCTGTGAATAACTTCAAGGTTCCAATTACATAGTATAGTGGACTCTCTATTTATTCAGTAACAAACTAAGTCAAAACATTGACAGAAACTACAGTACAGCATTGACAATGTTATAGCATAACAAGTTATCACTAAAGTGGCCACATAGTTTTTTACCAAAGTGGTCACATAGCTTTAAACAAAAGATATCATTCAGTAAGTCCTTAACTCAGTCATCCCTAGGGAGCAAGCCTTCTTAAGGGACATGAAGTATGAAGAACAAAGTTCTCCACCCCTAGGGCACAGTAAATCATAATCTTCTCAGCATCAGATACTCAAAAAGAAGTCTTTTTATCTTGACTCAAGGCTGGCTCTCAGCTTCCATGGTACCTCTTCCATGGTCCCAGCTCCTGCCCAAATCTGCCCAACTGTCACCTGGATTCAAAGGTAGGCAGGTCTCAGCTCCGTGTCCAGTTTCTCATACAGTTCCCATTCCATATTAAAGTTTACAATGTCCAGTCCACCTCAAGTCCTTCACAGTTTCTGTTTCTAGGAAGACAAATCTTAACAGAGGCAAAACAACATTCATGCACATTGCTGACACCACCATCAATTCACTATCTGTCTGTGAAATCAACAGAGACCCACAAACAAGGTCCAAGAGGTCAACACAAATCATCATCATAGAAATCAATACAGACCCACAAACAAGGTCTGAGAACTTAATACAAATCATCAGTAGAGTCCCAGGAGCTCTGAATCCCTCCTCCAGGACTTCTGTAAACAGACAACCAGAAAATCCTCTTTCAGGGCTTCCAGTAAGGTCCCAGGTCTTCTGTACAAAGTATCACAAACAAATATCAACACAGACAGAACAGACAAACATGGAGTGCTGGGATACCACCAGTTTTGTCCTTAACTCTTCCACCACAAGAGTTCTGCTCTCAGTTCTTCTCTCCTCAGTTCTGCTCCCTCTAGCCTGGGCCTCACCTTGTAGATAGTCATTAGCTTCTCCCCTTCCTGTTGTATCAGCAACAGGAGTTCACAAGTTCTAGGGATCACAAGTCATAGGGTTCACAAGTTCTGCTTCTCAACAAAGACTTGATACAATCATGGGCAAGAACTGAAAAAAAAGGTGTCAACTAAATAGCTGAAACAAGGTGTTAACTATTTCTTTGCTTGCTATCACAATGATGATGTCCTTCATTACCTCATACCTCAACTATTGCAATAGCCTTCTGGTTGGTCTCCCTGCCTCAAGTCTCTCTCCACCTCCATCAGACCCCCAATCAGCTATTAAATTAATTCTCCTAAAATGAAAGGCTGATCATATACCCCTCTTATTCAGTAAACTTAGTGGCGTCTTATTACTTTCAAGACCAAACATACAACCCTTTATTTAACCTTTAAAGTTCTTCATAATTGTTCCTTTTTCCCTTTCCAGTTTTGTTATACCTTGTTCCCCTTGCTGTTCCTTTTTCACCAAAAACCATCTCCCATTTCTCAGGATTTCCCCTGGCTATCCTTCATGTCTTGAATGATCTTGCTCTTCATCTCCATCTCATGGATTCCATAACTTCATTCAAGTCCCAGCCTACTGTCTATAAGAAGACTTACTCAATCTTCCTTAATTTTAGTCCCTTTTCTGCTGATTATTTACACTTTGTTTGATTTATATAACTTATTACACATAGGGGTTTTTAATGTTGTCTCCATATTAGACAATGAGCAACTTGAGAGCAGAAACTGAGTTTTTGGTTGTTACTTTGTTTTTTTTTCTTTTACTTGTGTCCACAGCACTTACCACAATGTCTGACACATATTAGGTGCTTAATAAATATTTGTTGATGACAGAAATATGGGGAATGAACATTTCAGGTGAAGGGTCTTCCAAGAACAGAAACATAGGTGCATAGGCAAGAAAAGCCAGGGGATATATGGAGAATACTGAATAATTCTGTTTGATAGTAGCATAAAAGATATGTAAGGGATTATTTGCGAGTAGAAACATAAATTAGGGTCATACTCTAGAGGCTCGAGTTTATAAATAGATTAGTGCTAGTCTAAAGGGTTTGAGCTTTATTTTATGGTGATAGAAAGACACTAAAGAGTTTATATGGATAAATGGCATTATTTGAGTTATGCTTCAAGAAAATTGATCTGAAAGTCCATTTAGAATAAATTGGAGAAAAAGAAAAACAGAATGGGAATATCACCTAAAAGTACATGGAAATAGACCAAGTAAAAAAATAACAGTTGTAACAATGGCTATGGAAAGGAATGCACAAATTTCCAAAAGGTTGAAGAGTGAGAATCAACATGGTTTAAGCAAATGATTAGCAATAGAGGAAGAAGGAGAAGAAAAATATTACTTCAAGGTTTTGAGCCCAAAGGATTTATAGTATGTAACAGTAAGCACCCTAGCATGCCTAGGGCAGCTACTAGCACAGGTTCTTAGATCTGCTTTTCTAAAGGAAAGCAACTCAAAATGGGTTAACAATCTTACTTTAATCAAACATATCATTTACCTAGTTCAGGGGG
>JAQQSV010023363.1:0-10387 GCA_028646515.1 Pseudochirops corinnae
TGATTTTTTAGCTCTGTGGAACTCTGCTTCCAGAGGGGAAAGCTCTGTTCCAAATCGCTGGGGTTTTCTCAGCTGCCAGAGCTATTGGGAGGCTGCTGGTTTTTTGCAGCTCCCACCAGCTTTGGCTCACTGAAAACATACCACAGGACCACCACCCAAGACCTGGATCTGGATCCAGGCTGCTCAGTGCAAGAACACTTAGCCTATGAACTATCGCTTGGCCTCCCTGCAGTCTCAAGGCCAGAAGCTCTGAAGCAGCCATGTGGAGGTGGCTGCAGGGCCTCCACTTCTGCCACTTCCTTGCCCTGGAGGCAAGTTTGGCTGGACTGCTTTTTTCCCCAAAATTTAGCTGAGTTCCACTGACCTTTCACTTAGTCCTTGTTTCTTATGGCTCGATAATTTTGGAAACTGCCACAGCTGCCACTGATCCACTCTCCTGAAGGCTCCACCTGCAGCTCATCCTGGCCAACCCCGGGCCAAGCCAAGGTTTCAGGCTGGGCTGGTTTCAGCTCCCAGCACTCTGCAATGAGCCTTTCTTGATAAACTGCCTTTAGCGGAAGATGTGTTTTTCTGTATTTTTGTGAGGTTTGGAGCCCTAAAATTTGTTTAGAGTCATATTTTATGGGTATTTGAGGTGGCTATGTGGGAGCTGTGGAACCTTGTTGCTTCTACGCCACCATCTTGGCTCCCGACCTGCTGCCTGTTTTCTTGGAAAGTAATTAATTACACTCCAGCCTATCTAGCAAGTTGTGCTATGTCAGCTTCAATAGAATTTCAGAACCCTCTCCCAAAAAACCTATGCTTTAGTAGCTGCCATATGATAATAGGATGTACAAAGAGGGAAGCATGCTTTTTGAAAGATAAAATTGTAATCTAACCATGATGTATGTCATATCAATTCCAATCTTAAAGAAATATCCTTTTTTTTTGCAGTTTTAGATGGAGGAAGACAGGGCAAATTGGGTTAAATGACTTGCCCAAGGTCATACAGCTAGTAAGTGTTAAGTGTCTGAGGCTAGATTTGAACTTAGCTCCTCCTGACTCCAGGGCCCGTGCTCTATTCACAGCTCCACCTAGCTGCCCCCATTATACTTTTTAATATACCTAAGAATATACTCTATTATGATCAGATAGGAAAAGTCAGCAGATAATTAAATCACTATAAAATATTTATAAAACTTCCTTTCATAATAATAACTAATATTTATGTTTCTCTAAAGTTTGAAGAGCACTTTATATATTTTGTTATTGTTCAGTTGTTTTAGTCACGTCCAACTCTTTGTGACCCCATTTGGGGTTTTCTTGGCAGAGATACTGCAGCGGTTTGCCATTTCCTTCTCCAGCTCATTTTACAGATGAAGAAACTGAATCAAACAGGGTTAAATTGACTTGCCTGGGGTCACATAGATAGTAAGTGTCTGAGGCCAAATTTGAACAGAAATGAGTCTTCCTGACTTCAGACATAGCACTCTATCCACTGTGCCATGGAGTTGCCCTGCTTTATATATAATCTCATTTGATCCTTACTACAAGCCTAGGTTTAGGTGGTAATATATCCATTTTACAGATGAAGAAACTGAGACTGAGAGAGGTTAAGTGACTTGCCTAGTTAAATGACAGCTAGAAAATGTCTGAGATAGGATTCCAAGTTAGTTCTTCTTGACTACAAGTCCAGCATTCTGCCTATTCCACTAGAGTTGTCAAACATATAGCCTGTGGGCCACAAACACAGCCTACAACATTCTTAAGTGCAGCCTGAACCAGATTAAAATGTAATTGGAAAATGTTTAACAAAATAAATAAAACAGATAATGTTAATATATGGTTTTCTAAGTCAACATGCACCCATAAGAATCCTTACATATAGTTTAGCAGCCTCTATTTCTATTTGAGTTTGATACTACTACATCTTTCAAATAGAATATTTCAAATAGAAGACTTTAAGTTAATTATGAAGAAATATAGAAAAATAATTGCAGAAATGCTTATATTATAATATGTATACACATATGATAAAAGAAATGACCAAAAAAGATCATCCAGCCCAGTTCCTACACAAATAATGAATCTTGTCTATAGCATACACAACAAAGTGATCATTCAGCATCATCTTGAAGACCTCTACTTATGGGAAATTAATTTCTCTTTGACGCAATTCATCTTTAAACAGGTATTTGTTAGGAAGCTTTTCCACATATTAAATCAAAAGCTACCTTCCTGTTACTTCTACTCAGTTTTCTCCTCCAGAGGCAAGCCAAACAAGTCTTATCCTTCTTCCAAAGGACACTTCAAATATTTCAAGAATGCTGTCACATCTACTCTATATCTTTTCCTCTGCTGGGTAAGCATCCTTCATTTTGTTCATCCTCATATTATATTTCTGGTTTGATCAATTTCTTAGTTGACCTCTTTGGATGTATTCAAGCTTGTCAGCATCCTTTCAATATGTAATGCCTAGAACTAGACATGATACTACAGATGTGGTCTAATTAAAGTAGAATATAATGGAATTATCAACTCCTTCTCTTTAGGCCAAATGTTTATATTAATGCAGCCTAAGTTTGCATTAACTCTTTTGGCTGTAACATTACACTGACGTGGTAGGAACAGTATCCTAATATATATCCCCCTACAGGTTGGGCTAATTTTTCCTTTGAAGATATCAAGATCATCCCTAGGATTTCATTGATTGGTTCGTTGGACTAAGGGCTCAGGCAGTAGGTATCACTTCAGGTGACCTCACCAGGAGGACTTCAGCATGGTGTAAAGCCAAGCATGAGCTTTACGCATGGCCATGATGTTTGGCTGGTGGAATAAAATAGGCAATTCAGAGACAAGTAAGCTTTACTCGGCTGAATCAAGTTGCTGTGTTCTTCATGCATATGCCTGTTGAATATTCTTGTCCAATGGCTAAGTTAATCTCTTGTTAACCGCTGAATGACATGAGTGTCTCATTTCATTCCATTATAGAACCTAAACTACCAGAGAACTGACTTGAGTCAGGCTTAGCCCAGAATAATTGAAATGGAATTACTACAAGTTGGAGATGGGGAGTACAGAGAAAGATGAGCATGGTGAATGCTTACCCCTCGATGGTGGAGCAGAACAGCACTAGCCCATTGCAATATTACCCTAATATAAAGGGACTGAGTCATATTCTTTCAGAGGGGGAAATTCTGCTCATCTCATTATAGGAGTCAGTGCTTTTTCTAGAACAAGGGGTAGATCCATTCTCCAGCAATGGTCAGACAAGTTCATAGCCATACCTTGCTAGGGAGCCAAAGTTAGGGCCCAGTAATGTCAGTTTACCTCCCTTGGCACAAAGGGACTGGTGTAACACCTACAACAGTGTTCAGGGGTTTGTTGGAAACAGTTGACCTTGACATAGTGCATAGTGGTGTAGGTGCCAGCAGCACTGACTACAGGTTCCAGTAGTAGTGTCAAAAGTCAGCAGCACAGACCTCACAATAATGACAGTGTCAACAAGCAGCAGTACTGGCCCCAAGTGAACACTAGCATGGGCAGTGGCAAAAGGATAGCCAATGTAAGCCTCTTTCTTATAGTAATCTAGAACTGATTGAACTCTGTACTTGGCCAGCAATACAGCACCCTGTGGTCAATGTACAACTACTGCACAAGCAGGGCTTGGAAGGCCAAAGGGTGATACTGTTGGGGGGTGAAAGTATCTATCAAGATCTCTAGTAGAGCAAAGATTCGGTATTCCTTACCCCCTACGGGATTCCCATGGCAAAGAAGGTCTTGACGAGTAGGCCGCAGAATGTTAAGTGGTTGGTAGTACAGAGTAATTTTCTTTGACCCATGAGAGGATTAGTGACTAGAGAAGTTTCTTCATCATCATCAAAATCGCAAAACCCAAACAGAATATTATCACTCTAGAATATTATCATTCATATTCCTGTTACTGCTATTACTGATGGTCCCCTCTTAACATTGAGAGACCTGCTGTGAGCTGCAGAGATTGGGCATCACCAACCACATTGACTGGATCATTTAGATCTAGGCATAGATCCTTCTAAAAGATCTTTTCTGGGTGGTGCCTGGTAATCATGTATGTCTCCTAGGGCTCTGTCTTCTTTTCCTACTATACTATCTAATTTAGCAATCTCATCAACTCTCGTTAATTCAATCATCATTGCTACTTATCTAGCCTCAACTTCTCTTCAGACCTCCATATTAGCATCTCTAACTGCCTATAGGACATCTTAAACTTAACATGTCCAGAACCAAAATCATTACCTTCCCTTCTCCCACCATACCCATCCTTTCCTCTCTTCCCAACTTCCTTATTACTATCAAGGGTACTGCTATACTCCCAATCAACCTAGTTGCTATCCTCAATTCCTCATTCTCTCTTGCCCCTCTTCTCCCTACCTACATCTAATCTGTTGCTAAGTTCTGTTGAGTTTACCTTCATAACATCTGTCATATACACCCCCTTCTCTTTCACATCACCATCACCCTGGTACAAGCCCTCATGACCTCATCCCTGGACTTTTGCAGTAGTCTGTCAGTTGTTCTATCTACCAGAAGTTGCTCCTCACTGGAGTCTGTCTTCCACTCAGCTGTCACTGTGATCTTAAACCACAGGTCTTACCATGTCACCCCTCCTACTCAGTAAACTCCAGTGGCTCTCTCTCACCTCCAGAATCAAATATAAAAGCCTCTCTTCTATTTGGCTTCATAACTGACCCCTCCTCTTTATACCCCCTCATACATTTCTAGTCTTCTTAATGTGCTCCTTGCTTTTCCTCTTACAAGTCACTCCATCTTCTTACTTTGTGCATTGTCACTAACTATCCCCCATGGCTTGAATACTCTCCCTCCTTGTCTTTACCTTCTAGCTTCCCTACCTTCCCTCAAGGTCCAGCTGAAATGTTACCTTCTGCAAGAACCCATCTTCAGACCACCTTTAATGCCAGTGTCTTCCTTCTGTTCAATATTTCCATTTTATCTGCGTATCACTTGTTTGTGCATTGTTATTTGCATGTTTTCTTCCCCGTGAGACTGGGAGCTCCTTAAGTGCAGAACTATCTTTTGTATTTCTTTGTGTCCCTAGGACTTAGCACAGTGCCACTTAGCACCATTTAGTGAATGTTTATTGACAGACTCATTGACTGACTGGGTCAAAGCCTGGGATTTCTGTTCTTCTCTCTTCCGTATTCAATCAGTCCCCTAGGGCCTTATTATATTGTTTTTGCTTTGTTGTTGTTGTTTTTTCCGATCTTTCTGTTTTAGTTGTTGTTCTCCTCTTTTAGTACTGTCAGGGTTAGATTTCTTTAATCTTTGAGGTCATGGTTGTAACCAGTAATAGCTCCAAAGTAATTTAAGTGGTAGAAGGTCCTCTAGAAAACCTTAAAGACCTTATCCCCAAGGAGTAGAGTGTAGTAAGAGTAACATTTCTTTTAACCTCCTGCCCCCAAGTAGGTTGAGCTACTGTTTCCTTAACAGGTATTAATATTGTCTTTGGGATTTGATAGACTTCAGAGGACTACAGGTATGGGAAAATGATAATTGCTTCCAGATCAGTGAGTACAAACAGTCATGAGTACTTCAGGTTCACTTTGAGATTTAGCTGGCAGACTGCAATGGACAACTCAAAAACAAGAAAGCTTCACTCAGCTGAATCAACTCATGATATTCTAGATGCATGTCATTGTTGAATCTCCTTTCCCTGATATGATTAGGCAAAATTTACTTTTGTTGACTGTTGAATGACCTAAAAGTGTCTCATTGCATTCCATTATCAAACTTTGTTAAAGGGAGCTAGATAATTTCTTACTATCTCTCCACATTTTTTAGGGGGAAGAGTTCAATTCCATATTAATTAGTTTTTCTATCTTTTCCGGTCTGAAAATTATGCTTTTTAATAATAATGGTGATGATAATAGCTAATATTTAGAGAGTATTTTGCTTGAAAGTTTGCATAATGTTTTACTAATGTTATCTTACTTGATCCTCACAAAAACCCTGTGAATTAGGTGTTATTACTATCTCATATTACAAATGAGGGAAATGAAACTAAGAAGGTTTAAGTGACTTGCCTAGGGTCATATAACTAGTAAATATCTGAGTCAGCATTTGAACTCAGGTCTTGTTGACTCCAAGTCCAGTCATCTATCCACTGTCTATTGGGAAAAAATATATATGACTTGAGTTATTCTTCCTTCAATTTTCTGTCATCCACACCCTGTCTATCTTAAGCAGGAATTGTATTCTTTCTTTGATCAGATTCCATAATAAACTAAATACTTTTTTGTTGTTGTCCCTATTGTTTGGAAAATTTTACTTAAATTGAGCCTTAGTCTGACTCTTAAATTTCTATACGTTGCTCTTTATTCTGCCATCAATCATTTTTCCACAAGCTATCCCTTTGTATACTTGGAAGATAGCTATGGTGTCTCTTCATATTCTTCATTTCTCCAAAATAAGCATCCCCATTTTGAGTTTCAAATTTTCTCCTCCCTCCATTACACAGTAAGCAATTTGATATAGGTCATAAATATGCACTCATGTATAACATTTCTATATTAGTCATATTGTAAAAGAAGAAACAGACTAAAAGGAAAAAAACACAAACAATATACAGTGATATCACAGCATTCATAGTCTTATCAATTTTTTCCCTGGATGTGGAAAGGACTCATTTTACATCATGAGTCCTTAGGAATTGTCTTAGATCATTGTTTTACTGGAAAGAACGAAGTTATTCATATTGATCATCTCATAATGTTGCTGTTACTGTGCACAATGTTCTCTTGGTTCTGCTCACTTCACTTTCCATCAGTTCATGTGAGTCTTCCCAGGTTTTTCTAAAACCATCCTCCTTGTCATTTCTTATAGCATATAGTATTCCATTACATGCATATGCCACAACTTGTTCAACCTTTCCCCAAATGATGGGCATCCTCTCAATTTCCCATTCTTTGCCACCTCAAAAAAAACTGCTATAAATATCTTTGTACATGTAGGTCCTTTTCCCTTTTTATGATCCTTTTGGGATACAGACCTGTTAGTGGTATTGCTAGGTCAAAGGGTGTGCACAGTTTGATTGTCCTTTGGGTATAGTTCCAAATTGCTCTCCAGAATGGTTGTGTCAGTTCAGAACTCCACCAACAATGCATTAGTGTCCCAATTTTCCTACACTCTCTTCAACATTTAGCATTTTCCTTTTCCGTCCTATTAGCCAATCTGATAGGTGTGAGGTGGTACCTTAGAGTTGTTTTAGTTTGTATTTTTCTCATCAGTATTGATTTGAAGCATTTTTTGTATGATTATAGATATTTTGGTTTCTTCTAAAAACTGTCTGCTGATATTCTTTGACCATTTATCAATTGTGGAATGACTAGAATTCTTATAAATTTGACTCAGTTCTCTATATATTTGAGAAATGAGACCTTTATAAGAGACACTTGCTATAAAAATTGTTCCCCGCTTTCTGCTTTTCTTCTAATTTTGGTTGCATTGGCTTTGTGCAAAATCTTTTTAATTTAATGTAATCAAAATTATCCATTTTGCATTGTGTAATGTTCTCTATCTCATTTGGTCATAAATTCTTCCATTCTCCATAGGTTTGACAGGTAAACTCTTCCTTGCTCTCCTAATTTCTTTATGTTATCACCCTTTCTGTCTAAATCATGTACCCATTTTGACCTTATCTTGGTATACAATGTAAGGTGTTGATCTATACTTCATTTTTGCCATACTGTTTTACAGTTTTCCCAGAAGTTCTTGTCAAATAGTAAGTTCTTATCTCAGAAGTTGAGGTCTTTGGGTTTGTCAGACACTAGATTACTGTGACTATTTCCTACTGCTTTTTGTATACCCAATCTATTCCACAGATCCATCACTATATTTCTTAGCCAGTATCAGATAGTTTTGATAACCATTTCTTTATAATATAGTTTGATATATGGTAGGGTTAGGCCATCTTTTGCATTTTTAAAAAATAACTCCTTTGATGGTCCTGACCTTTTGTTCTTCCAGATGAATTTTGTATTCATTTTTTTCTAGTTCTGTAAAATAGTTTTTTGGTAGTTTGATTGCTATGACACTGAATAAGTCAATAAATTTAGGTTGAATTGTCATTTTCATTATGTTATCTTGGTCTGTGCATGAGCAGTTGATGTTTTTCTGATTGTTTAGATCTAACTTTATTCGTGTGAAAAGTATTTTATAAGCGTGTTCATATAGTTACTGGGTTTGTTTTGGCAGGCAGATTCCCAAGTATTTTATATATAGTTATTTTAAGTGGAATTTCTCTTTCTATCTCTTATGCTGTTGTGCTTTATTGGTAATATATAGAAATGTTGATGATTTATGTGGGTTTATTTTATATCCTGAAAAGTTGTTTATTATTTTAAGTAGTTTTTTAGTTGATTCCCTAGGATTCTCTAAATATACCATCATATCATCTGCAAAGAGTAATAGTTTTGTTTTTTCATTGCCTAATCTAATTCCTTCAATTTCTTATTCTTACCTTATTGCTACAGCTAACATATTAGTACAGTATTGAATAATAGGGTTGATAATGGGCAGCCTTACTTTAACCCTGATCTTATTTGGAAGGCTTCTAGTTTATCCCCATTACAGGTAATGATTGCTAATGGTTTTAGATAGAAACTGCTTATCATTTTGAGGAAAGTTCCATTTATTTCTATTCTCTCTAGGGTTTTTTTTTTTTAAAAATAGGAATCAGTGTTGTATTTTGTCAAAATTTTCTGCATCTATTGAGATAATCACATGATTTCTCCTAGTTTTGTTATTGATATATTCTGTTATGCTAATAGTTTTCCTACTATTGAACTAGCCTTGCATTCGTGGTATAAATCCTACCTGGTCATAGTATATGATCCTAGTGATATATGGGTGTATTTCATATATATGCTAGTATTTCATTTAAAATTTTTATATCAGTCATTCCCCAGCTGATGAATAGTCAAAGGATATGAACAAGCAGTTTTCCGAAGAAGAAATCAAAACTATCAATAATCACATTAAAAAATACTCTGAATCACTATTGATTAGAGAAAGGCAAATTAAAACAACTCTTGAGATATAACTTCATACCTATAAGATTGGCTAATGTGACAAAAAATGAAAATGACAAATGCTGGAGGGGATGTTGAAAACAGAGACACTAATGCCCTTTTGGTCGAGTTGTGAACTGGTCTAATCATTTTGGACAACAATTTGGAACTATGCCTAAAGTGTTATAAAACTGAATGCCCTTTGAACCAGCAATACCAGTACTATATTTGTATTCCAAAGAGATCAGAGAAAACAGAAAAGGATCTATTTATATAAAGATGTTTATAGGCACTCTTTTCATGGCAGCAAAGAATTGGAAATTGAGAAGATGCCCATCAATTGGAGAATATGTGAACAATTTGTAGTATTTGATGGAATGCTATTTCGCTATTAAAAATGGCAAGCAGGATGCTTTCAGAAAAACCTGGAAAGGTTTACATGAATTGATGAAAAGTGAATGAACAGAACCAGAACTTTTTCACAGTAATAGCATCATTATAAGGATGATCAACTGTGAAAGACTTAGCTTCTTTGATCAAGACAGTGACCTAAGACAGTTCTAATGAACTCATGTTTAAAAATGCTGTCTTCTTTCAAAGAGAGAACTATTGAACTCTGAGTATAGATTGAAGCATACTTTTTAAACTTTTCAAAAAATTTTTCTTGGTTGTGTGTTTGTTTGTATGTATGTTTTCTTTTGCAACATGGCTAATCTGGAAATGTTTTGCATGACTTCATATGTATAATCAATATCAAATTCTTGCCTTCTCAAGGGGTTGAGGAAAGGTAGGAGGGAAAGAATTTGGAACTCAAAATATTTTTAAAAAATATAAATATTAAAAATTTTCAAAGGTAATTGGGAAATATTTCATAAAATTAATAAAAAGATTTTTTTTCTAAATCTAGTGATGAGACACTCATTGCCTCCCACAACCTATTCCATTTTTGAATAGCTATAGTTATAAAGAAACTTCTCCTTATTAACAGTAATAGAAACTCTCCTCTCTGTAGCTTCTACACAGTGCTCCTAGTTTTGTTTCTTGAGTATGAACAGAATGAATCATCTCTTTCATGTGACAACCCTTTAAATACTTGAACACAGTTATCATGTATTCCCTGAGTCTTCTGTTCTCCATGTTATATACATCTGTACTACCTTCATCTATCCTACTTGAAGCGCTTCACTGCCCCAGCTGACCTCCTCTATAGGCTCTCAAAAATATCAATACCCCTTCTAAAACATGGTGCCCAAAACTGAACGTTGTACTCCAGGTATTGTCTGACTGGAGCAAAGTACAGTGAGACTATTCCTCTTTTAATTCAGCTTAAAATCTCATTA
>JAQQSV010023364.1:0-10387 GCA_028646515.1 Pseudochirops corinnae
AAGAATCTAGAATTTAAAGTTCTATTATCAAATGTTAAAAATATATATGTATATATATACACACACAATTATTATTATTATTATTATTATTATTATTATTATCATTATTAACTACATCCAACTGGAACTTGAGATACACAGGCACTGTGGTTGGGAGATCCATCCTGCCCTACCAAAAAGTCAGAGGGATGAGGGGGGAAGATATAGGAGAGAATAGATTGGGGGTGGCGGGATACACTGGAATGGCTGTTTTGGGGTGGTTGGTAGGGGAAAGATGGGGAGAAAATTTGTAACTCAAAATTTCATGGAAATGAATGATGTAAACTAAAATAAAATAAAAATCAATTTAAAAAAAAAGAAGGAAAAGAAAGGGAAGGGAAGGGAAGGAAAGGGAAGGGAAGGGAAGGGGAGGGAAGGGGAGGGGAGGAGAGGGGCTGGAGTCAGGAAGACTCATCTCTTCCTGAGTTCAAATCAGACCTCATACACTTACTAGTTGTGTGACTCTGGAAAACACTGTTTACCTCAAGTTTCCTCATTTGAAAAATGAGTTAGAGAAGGAAATGTTAAACCACTCAAGTATTTTTGCCAAGAAACCCCCAATGGTGTCATGGAATCAAACATGACTGAAAAAAGACTTAACAAAACATTTTCATCAAGTTCCTTCTTGTTTTTTTTTTTCTGTCTTTCTAGCTTATTGTCTCTGCTCCTTTCCCTCTTCTTTCTTGTCTTAAAGTGAATTTTTCATTTATAGAAAACTGCCAAACAGAGGCAAGGTGAAGTTTTGTGGGAAATATTATGAAGAAATCTACTTTAAATGAAGGTTCAACAATATGACCTATGAAGCTAATTCTGTCATAAAAGTCCTAGGATTTCTCTTACTCCCTTTCTACTTCCTTATCCTTCTCTTCCTCATCTTCATTTTTTCCTTCTCTCCTATTTCTTCTCTTCTGCCTTAATCTTTTTCCTTTCTTCCCTTTTTCTTTCCTCTTATTTTCCTTCATTCATCTTTTTTTCTCTTTAAAGTCAAGTGCTTTACTTGAGTTACCAAATGGTTTATTGCTATTTGATTGTATAGAAGGTTTTATGTGTCGCATATGTTCACATAAAGTCTTCTGAACTTCTGTGTTTCAGCACTGAACAATGTCTATTGTTTCAACTACTTTGGTGACAAAAGAGAAACTACAGAACTGACAGAAAATAGAAAATCCTTTTGTTTATTTAATCACATTATTTACAGCTTTATAGGATCAAGGGAAGCTTGCAGGTTTTGAATGTTGTTCTATGTGTTTGTTTGGGGGATAATTTTGCATGTGGATTTTAATTAACCAGGACTACACTGTCAGTGGTACAAAAGAAGGACATTTTCTTTACTTGGACACCCTGAATAGATTGGTTGATACTTTCTCATTCATTTATGTTCATCAACAGAGGCATCTTGCCAAGCACAGCCACCTCTTGACCCTTATAATTTCTTTTTAAGGGAAAAAGTGTGGTCGATTTTAATCCAGTCAGCCTTGGTGGAAATATTTGCAAGAAAATCAAAAGCAAGGTCATTCCAATTCTAAAAGAAGAAAGCTCACAGTATACCTAGGTGAGCATTATTTCACTGGATTTTAAGTTAGCAAAGAAGTATTTTGAAAATGCCACTAAATACGTAGCTGTTTCAGTATTCTAAGACCTCTATTTCATCCATTAGAAATGTAGTGTGACAAGGAGAAAAGAATGATGTATTGAGTCAGAGAACCAAAGTTTAATCTTAATTCTCTTACATATTCACTATATGAACCAGCATCATTTAAATTATCTGTGACACCATATTATGATCTGGAAAAAAAAAAGCCTTCAATGAATTTATCTCTAAGTTATCTTTCAGCTCTAAATCTGAGTCAATGGTACAATGACACTCCAGCATTAAAGGGAATATGCAAATATGAGTTGTGGAGAAAAAGAAAACTATGAAATTGAAACTGGGAATAAGATTTCAATAGACACTCATTTCAACAGATATTCTGTTCCTTCCCACCCCGACCCAGTTCACTCTATGGCTATCCCATGCAGTTCTCTGCTGTTACCTATTCCACCTCCAAAAAAGAAACAAGTGCTTGGACACAGAAACTTTTTGGAAGTAATTCCTGTAATAACAAAATAAAGAATCAAGAGAAACCTCATAGAATAAGTTTTCCTTTCATCTCATTTTCCCTACAGGTCCAAGCTCTTATACTATCAAAGTGACAAAGTGAGAGGAACTTCTGAGTGAAAGGAACTACAGAGTAAAATGAAATCTTTGTACCAATCTAGATTTTGCTAGGGACATGGTCACCTTGCCTACCAATACTAATAGTTCTATATAACAACTAACATGCACATAATTCCAAAATACAAAATAATCTAAGTCTCACATACCATATTCACTTATGTATATATGTATACACACACACACACACACACATATATGAGAGAGAGAGAGAGAGAGAGAGAGAGGGAGAGAGAGGAAAAGCGAGAGATACTATTTAGAAGGGAATGAGTATCATAACATGATTCAATATTATTCCCCCATGATAGTCAACATTAACTTAGACTATATGTTAAATGCTTTATTGACATGTATAATAGTAATGTACCCTTATTATCTCCATAATGAATTTATATGAATATCATCTCATGTATTTTAGTGAAATCTTGGTCTTTAATTAGACCAAGATTTTTTTCTTAATTCTCTTTTTCCTTAATTTTTTCATCACAGATGGATATATATAAGGAGAAATACCAAACTAACTTATTCTGCAATATTCTGTTTCTTTCTCTCCCTAGAATAAAAATGTTGAATTCCCTGCTGAGTACTCTGCAGATTTTGTATTGTACACTGTCTCTCCTTTTCTACCTAGTTTTGGAACATAAAGTACCACATTCCCTGTTGAGGACTCTTTAAATTCTGTATTATTTCTTCAAATTTGAGGTGGGGGGAGTATTTCAAAGGAGAAAAAAAAATCACCTCAATGTTTATAGAAGCAAAACAGAATCACTGACTATGTATTTAAAATCTGATGAATATTCTTCACTAAGCATACAAAGGACAGTTTTCAGAGAAAGCTCCACAGAATGAAAAATTTGGATATTGTAATAGTATTCTTTCTTAAGCTCATTATCCATGTCCAGGGTAAAAGACCTTGCTATGTCTACAGACTGCATGGAGTGTTAGAAAGAGCAGTGGACTTGGTGTTAGAGGACCTGATTTCAAGTTCTGATTCCACTACTCTTTACCTGTTTGTCTATAGACATCATTTAAACTCAATGGACTTCATCTTCCCCTTTGCAATAAGAAGTTCCTAGAGATGAGTCCCTTCTAGAATCTGAATCTATGATACTATGATCAAGCTTCTGTCACCATAAAGAATAGACCAACAGAAGGCAGAGCCAAGATGACAGAGTAAGAGCAGGGGTTTGTTTGGAATCTCCCCCAAACCCCTCCAAATAACTGTAAAAATGTCTGTAAACAAATTCTAGAGCAATAGAAGCCACAAAATGACAGAGGGAAATGACTCTCCTGTCCAAGACAGCCTGGAAGGTCCACAGGAAGGTTCTATCACACCAGGTTGGGAGCAAAATGTAGTCTGATGTGAGCTGTATCAGCACAGACTGGGCCTCACACTACTGAATCGCTGGCAGCTGTGGCAGTTTCCAGGATTCTAAATCCACAAACACCAAAAACAGCAAAGAAGGTCAGTGAGAGAGGAGCATGGTCAAGCCCCAGTCCAAAGGTGTGGAATTGGCAGTGGTGGCAGCAGCAGCAGCAGCAACAGCAACTACTTCCTGAGCTCTGGTCCCACAAACAGTGGGGGATCAAGCAGCTATTACAAAACCCCTGAAGCCTGGGACAGTAAACTCACCTCCACCCCCACTACCACTGGAAGTAGAATCCTAACTTGCCAAAGAGTTAGAAAGTCAAGTATTTGTCTGGCAAGATGAACAAACAACATTAAAAAAAAATCAGACTATAGAATCTTACTTTGATGACAAAGAAGATCAAATCCCATTGCTCTATAACAGGGCCAACATTCAATGTTGTCCTTTCCAACAGAATGAAAGCTCTTTGAAGGCAGAAATGGTGCTCTTTTGTTTTTGGCCCCCAAACACTGGGGACAATATCTTCTATATAGTATGCACCTAGTAAATATGTATTGATAGAATCATAGTTATATAGTGGTAAAAAAAAAAATTTGAGACAACCATATCAACAACCTAATTTTATCAATGAAGAAAACAGAATCTGAGAGTTTAAGCTACTTGCATAGGTTAAGACAACTAGCAAATATATGAGGCAGATTTTGAACACATCTTCTTGAATATAAGTCCAATGCCCTAAGCACTATACCATTATGATAAGAAGAGAGAATCAGCTGGTCATGTGATAAGTGGAAAATATAAGTATATTAGTAAAAAGCATTAAGATGCATTTATATATGTAAGCAATGAAAGGTAAGTATGAAATTGAATATATTTTAATCCACAGTTTTTCTAACTCCATTCCTTTATCTTCACCTTCTTTTAGGAGAATTTTTAATTCTCCCATTTTAAAGTCCACTTAGTAATTGTACTCTTTCTTGGAATAATGGGATTTAATCAAATCAAATAGATGTTATAAGACTCAATCATATAACATCTACTTGCTATATTTCTAGGATTATAAATATCAAATATCAAATTGCATATTGAGTAATAAATGAAACCAGAATATGGAAGTAAAGAATAGTGGAATGAACCCTGACTAGAGAATCAGAAAAGCTGAATTTTATTCCCAGCTCTGTTTTACTATAGATGTTGGGCCAATCATTTCAGTTCTCTGAGCCTCAATTTTCTTATCTGTAAAATGAGAACTGGATATGGTAATTTCTCAGGATACCTCTAGCCTAAAATACTACAATCATGTTTCTCCTATCTCTGTCCTTGGTTATCTCTATAATAGGCTTAGAGTCTAAACCTGAGGAAACAACCTCAGAGATCATCAAGTCCAACCCCATCATCTCATAGTTTAAGAATCTTAGGCCTACCAAGGTCAAGTGATTAACCCAAGGTCATATAGGAATGGTTTAAAATTCATCTTGTGTTACTCATCTGAATGCCACAAAATGCCTTTTAAATCCTCTAGCACATGCTTTTGTGTGTGGGTCTTATATCTCCAAACTTTGCAGAAGATATAATTAAATATCTGGAATCCTGTAGCTGAAAATGGCAGTCCTGAGGATCAACTGCCTCGGTTTTATAGTACAGGTGTGAAAGTATCTGACATCTGTGATGAACACCTGCTAGCACTGATATCCTTTAAACCAGGCCTGTTTCCTCTGGAATAGCCAGCTGACATTTGTACAATGCCTCCAAAAGCCTCTTAGCCAGGTTGACTGAATCAAAGGAATGGGACTGCAGCGCTTCAATAATTTTGTTGGCAAAAATAGCTGTAGGCATATGGAGGACACTCAGAACTATTGTTGAAGCTAGAAATAAATAAATAATTGGAGTGGGGAAGCAAATCAATACTTACAGGAAGCATGACCTGTAGACATATAGGCTGGTCACAACACAAGCACCATTAACACATAAAATGTAGTTGTTGTTATATGACTATGAACAGCTGAGGAAAAAGAAAACTGACCTTAATAGAAGCTTGCATTGTTGGGAAAGTGAAACATTCCTTCCAGATGTAAACTCTTTGTTGAACCTGGTGACAAAGGCCTATTATTTTCCATAGGAATCATTAAAATGTATGAAGGTTTCACCACTGCTAGGAAGATACTACTTGCAATAAAGTCAGCAAATTACAGAGAAGGTCATAGCAGAGATCCTGCATCAGGCGTAAAACACCTATATGATGTGACAAGTTGGAATTAAGAGTATGTTGGCAGAAGCTCAAGTTTCTTGGGTCACCTGTCTTCGTAATATTGAAAGTTGATTCCAAAATAGAGATAAATGTGCTCTAAGGAAACCTCCTGGGGCTTCAGCAAACTATGCTCAGTAGCAGAATACCGGAGGCCCAGTATATCACATGTCTATAAATAGGTCTCAGAAAGAGGGAACAGTAAGGAATGTGTATCCTAAAAGCTGTAGATATTTCAATCAAGCAGCTAGTGGCTAAAACTGTATAGAATGTTGTAAATAGTCTTCCATGCAGGTATATTACAACTGTTCAAGAGACCACGCTGAGAACTAAATGTAGCTGGATAATTTGAAACACAAAAGATCATCCTTCTGATGCTCATGTCAAGAGCTATGGATAGAATCTAGAGTACAGGCTTTTTGTGTTGCAGTAAAAAAGAGAGTCAATGCAGTATGTCACTCACACTCCATAGTTATGATTTTTTCTCACCATAATATTTAAAGAAATATGCTATAGTTGTTAGTGAATTAGATTCTCCAAGAAAGGGCAATGAAAGCACATGATGGATATGAACAGGCTATAGCATAACCTGGAATTCTAGATAGATAGATAGATAGATAGATAGATAGATAGATAGATATAGACACACATATATGCTATATATGTGTGTATATAAGTATATATCTATATATCTATATATCTATATCTATATCTATATCTATATATATATATATCTATATATATATATATGCAAAGAAGGATGAAATGATATCATGGGAGCAGCATGTTACTGAGGAAATTATACCAACAACATGGGGAAAGTGAGAAATGACCAGGGAGGGTCTATGGGTTCCATTGTTATCCTCACCATGCCGCAGGTCAACTCAACAACATTTATTAAGCACTTACTGTTTGACAGGTACTATTTAAGCACTTTGAAGACAAATCCAAGCAAAAGGAAAGATAATCACTATTCTCAAGAAATTTACATACTATTGGTGGATGATATATAAAAGGAAACTGGTGGAGCACTGGAATGAACATCCGTGGAGCTATTGTAGAGAAAGACTTGGAAGAAAGTGTGTGCAGCCTGGAGAGAAATGAAGATATGGGTGTCCTAGAGATCATTTGTAAAGGAGAAAATATGAAGAAGGTTCCCAGCATATTAGATAGGGAAATTAATGGGGATACCTAGACACATTACATGAGAAGAAAAAGCATTAATAAAATTGCAATATATCTATCAAAAGAAATACCAACATCAATTCATTCTTAGATCCATCGGAGTATTGTTAATCACTGTCTTCTTATTAGTTATTTTAAAGAGAGTTCCTAATATGTTTGTCTACAAAATCCCCTGTAGTCATATCCATTTAATTCCTCTCCCATCATCATTCTTCTGGGAACAGACACAACAGGGATACAGCAAATTGTACACTGGGATTAATGGCAATAAACTGGGAATATAAAACCTGAGATATCATACTTCCTACCTGCAATTTATCTGTAGGCCTCTGTTTCTTCATCTATTAAAAAAATTAGGTTGGGTGGGATAGGGGAAGCAGAAGCTCCCTCAAGTCCCTTCCTGTCCTAAGTCTATAATCCTATGGAGAACTCTTGACTAGGAGTCACTAAATCCATGTTCTAGGAAACAACTTTAACAGGAAAAAGCTATGAGGTATTGAGTTGCAATCTGTGCCTCAGTTTCTTCATCTATGAAAATGTGGGAGTTGAATAGATAATTTACGTGGTGGCTTAAAGCTGTATACTGCCATGACTTTTTTTTGTTGTTGTGTTTTGGAAGGGAGAAGGCAGGGCAATTGGAGTTAAGTGACTTGGCCAAAGTCACAACGTAAGTGTTAAGTGCCTAAGGATGGATTTGAATTCAGGTCCTCCTGACTCCAGGGCTGATGCTCTATTCACTGTGCCACCTAACTGCCCTGACCATGAGTTTTTGAAGAAAAAAATAGGTCTGAATTGGCATTTGGAAATCATACAGCTTAACTCGCTTATTTTACAGACAAGAAAATGGAGATACAGAGAGGGAAAGGATTTATCTTTTAAACATCTTTTATAGATCCTTAAAAATATCAACATTTCTCAATGAATTGCCCCCCCAATAGAACCTTTGCTTATACAACAAAGAAGTATAGTTAAGTAACATAAACTAGCATACTAGCTGTGTCCAACAACTAAATGCCTGCTCACTGACCAACATTTTTCCACATCTCTGATAAGAGCCAGGACATTCAGGAAGGTTCTTGTCCAAAGTAATATTGGTAACAAAAAGCAGAGATAGGCATCAAACCCTCATCTTCTCACTCCAGATTTGGTGTATTTTCTACTTACAATACCCTTCACACATAAGAAGCCTGTGGATATTATGGGGTTCATGGTAAAGAGGCCCGAGTGATTTTCTTGATCTTTCTGTATTTCGAGTGTGTTATAGATTTTTGAGCCAGGTTTTCATTAGCAGCTTCAATACTAACAAGAGAGATGTTTCAAGTGCTGACATTCTATAGACCGAAAAAAGCTTGGTGGCCAAGATGCCATGACCTGACCTCTTATATTTTTCTGTTTATGTTTTCATTTACCAATGGGAACAATATGATGATGTTTCATTGGTCTGATGAGACTACTGAGACCTAGAGGCATTGAACTATAGTGAGAGGGTTTAACACCACAATTTCAAATAATGGCAATTTCTGCATGAGAGGTGTGGGAATTAGAGAAAATTGCTAAATTGTTTGCACTTAAAACTCCAGTTTAGACTCTCTGCAGGGCAGTAGTGTCACTTGCTGAAGAAATTGTTCACAGTAAATGCAGTACTTCAGTTCCTGAATGAGCTACTGAGTGAGCAACTATGGACGCTAAACCACTCACTGCCAATAAGTCTGTGTGATCCAATCTAACTGAGGACCTTCCATTGGTAGCCTTAAGGTTCACCAACCATTTGCATTGTCTACATAGACCAAGGAAAACTTACTTGAATTGCCTATAATTGTGGAGGGAGAGATGACTAATGCAACATGGGCCAAATGCCCAATCAAAAACACAATTATGCATTTTCACATTAAAGAGAAATTCAACTGAAATTGATGAAAATGATTATTAGCAGAGGAATAATAAATGTTGTCTTTTCTTATTTCTGAAATAACCTCAATAATCTTTGTAACTTGTTAATTCCCTTTTCCTGCTCCTCTGCCTCACAATTATTTCTAAAAGATGCTTTCATAATTATATCATTTGATCTATTTATCCTCTCTACCTGGTGCTCCACAAGACAGGTTCAGTAGATCAAGACCAGAGGTATTCATTTGGTTCTAAAATTTAAGCTTCATTCTATTGTAAAAGAATAAATTTAAATATCCCCTGAATGTTGGAAAAGAGAAAATCAACTGGTTTTGTGCTCTTTGATATTGTCCTGAAAGCCAGCCTAGAATAAGTTCCTGGATATTTAATATCTCTGTGACCTTGCACAAATCACAGTCATGCTGGAGGGCATTTCCTTTGCTATTAAATGACAGTTTTGGACAAGATACCCTCAGAGGTTCCTTCTAGCCTTAGGTTTGTGATCCTGTAATCCTCATTGGAAGTGGGTGTATCCTTCTAATCCACCTATCCCATTCTAAAGTCTGGTTTCGAACTATTATTAGAAGTTTAACCCTAGACAATTCACTTAACCTCTGTTTGCCTCAGTCTTTCCATGTGTGATATAGGGATAATAATAGCACCTACCTCCCAAGATTGTTGTGAATATCAAATGAGATAACTGTTAAACTCTTAGCACAAGGATTGACACATCGTAAATACTAGATACATGTTAGCTAGCATTATTATTATAATTATTGTACTTAATCAACTTCTTCCTTATATTGTTGTTTTATCTAGTCTACTAGATTATAATTCCTCCAGGAAAATTTAATTTTTTCAAATGCCCCACTTTAGCACAGTGCCTCACATAGAGCACACATATAAAAATGTTTGCTGACAAAATCAATGGAAGAATAATTAACCCTGGGGAAAGGAAGAGTCACTGATTTGCTTCCAGATTGGGACTTCAAGCAGCAGGGATGAGAGGAGGGAATGAATTTTAATCTCTCCCAGATAACCCAGATTCTATGAGAACTCTCCAAATGAGGTACCCTGTAGCATCTGAATCCTGACCTAACCATTGCTCTGAAGAAGAGGGTTGAATTTAAACTTATTTATACTTAGTCCCTTATATATCTGAAAACATTTGCCAATATGAATTAAAGAATGGAATTTCTCCAGGAAGCCCCACAGACTTGACAACTATAGTGGACAAGTGTTACTTTTATAGCAAATATATTTTTATTACAAGTATGAAGTTGCCATGAAAAAAATCTCCATTATACAGGGTAAAAATGCTCAAGATTGAGTTATTAATCATTGATTAATCATTAATTAATTAGTTATATATGATAATTATATATTATGTTATATATTATATATATTATGTTATAATTATATAAATCATATATATATATATCATAT
>JAQQSV010023365.1:0-10387 GCA_028646515.1 Pseudochirops corinnae
AGCCAATTAAATATAGGACTCTATTGAGAAGAGACATAAAAGTTACCATAATAGAGGGAAAGAGGGGAGGGAGAGGAGCACTCCATGAGATCTATTCTCCTCCATCTTGTTTCAAGAAATAAATAGCATACAACACAGTATAAAAATCAATGATATCTTACAGGCAATAGGAGGGGGGAAGGGTGAAAAAAGGGGGGGAAGTTTAGAAGGGGGGAAGAAGTAGTAAGGAAGAAGGGTAGGAAAAGGGAGGGGGATGGATAAGAAGGGAGGAAGCAGTCTCCTCTTAAGAAGGAGAAGGGAGAAGAGGAAAAACAAAACATAAACAGTGGAGGGAATAGGATGGAGGAAAAGACACAGATAGTAATCATAACTGTGAATGTAAATGGGATGAACTTTCCCGTGAAACAGAGGTGGATGACAGAATGGATTAATACCCATAATCCTACGATATGCTGTTTACAAGAAACACATCTGAAACAGGGGGATACAAACAGGATAAAGGTAAAAGGCTGGAGTAAAATATATCATGCCTCAGCCAAATTAAAAAAAAAAAGCAGGGGTAGCAATCCTTATCTCAGACAAAGCAAAAGCAAAAATAGATCTAATTAAAAGAGATAAGGAAGGAAATTACATCCTGCTAAAAGGCACCATCAAAAATGAGGCAATATCATTACTAAACATTTATGCACCAAGTGGAAGAGCATCTACATTCCTAATGGAGAAATTAAGGCAAAAATATTTATTGCAGCTCTCCTTGTGGTAGCAAAAAAATGGATGCCCATCAATTGGGGAATGGCTAAACAAGTTGTGGTATATGAATGTAATGGAATACTGTTGTGCTAAAAGAAGTAGGGAGGAGATGGACTCATATTTACCTGGGGAGGCTTATAGAAACTGATCCTAAGTGAGAAGAGCAGAACCAGGAAAAACTTGTACACAATCACAGATGCATCGTATGTGTGATGACCAACCTTGATAAATTGGACTCTTCTCAGCCACAGAAAGTTATAAGACAACTCTACAAGTCTCAGGATGGAAGGAGATATTTACATTCAGAGAAAGATCTAGAAAGAACCCAGTTTAAATGGAGACTGAAGCAATCTACATGCTATCATTCTTTTCCATATTTGGTTTTGTTTCCTTTTTCCCATTGTTCACTCCATTGGTCACAACCCTTCTATACAACCAGACTAATGTCCAATGTGAAAGTATTTGCAGATCCTATACTTGATTGCATGCCACCATGGGTGGGGGGAGGGGAGAGAAAGGAGAAAAAAATTGGAAACTCAAGGTATTCTGAAACCTAATCATGTAAACTAAAAGTAAATAAACAAATCAATTAAAAAATTAAAAAATAACAATTTGTTGGAAAAAAAAAGAAATTATTCATCATCCTGAGCAAACTTTAATAGGAATTTTGGTTCTTAGGATAATATAAAAATATTAAATATAAAAATAATCAAGCTAGCAGTTTTTAAAAAAAAATATTCACACTATAAACATTGCCACAATTTTGAGATTTATCAAAATATAGGTTTTGTCACTTGATAGATTTATTTATTAAATTGCGTAGCTATAATTTATAACCTCTGATCTTAGTTGAATTTAGTGTCATGTATGGTATTGACATAAATTTTGTTCCCATTTTTCTTCAGTGAAAATGATGTAATCATTGTTCATTTCTTCTACCAGCACAAAAGAGTAAGGTGCCACCATAGCTAGTGAAAATCAAGGAGTATAAATAAAGAAGTTACAAATATTTCCTCAAAAGGTGTGTGTAATGTATAAAGCACAATAGACTAGAAGAATATGATCATTATTATAGAAAGAGCTTTGAAATGAGTTAAGAGAGTCTGGGTTAAACTCTTAGCTCTATTATCTACCCACTGTTAATCTAGGAATACAACTTACCTTGGCACCAGGTTCCTTATATTTAAAAGCAAGTCGTGAAGAAACATATTTCTAAGACATTCCCTTCCCCCCTGCCCCCCACCACACTTTAGGCATTATACTTCTTCATAACCATTGAGAGGAACTCTGGAAAATATTTCTCCCCAATCAACAGGAGTGGGCCAGGGGCAAACTTTCATGTCAGCAGAATAGTTTATGATGGCAAGAAGTGAGAAAGTTCTGCACACCTCTTCCAACTCAGCCTCTCGTCTGCTTCTCTACAAGATCTACACCATTAAAGATGCAGTTTTTTGGAGTAGAATATTGTGTCTCCAAAAGTTCCTATTGGAAGGATGTAACATGAAGTCTCTTTCAACAGACAGAATGTTTTGTTATGACAAAGTAACATCAACACAGGCAGAACAGACAGAGTGCCAAACATCACAAACATTCTCCCTCTTGCTCCTGTTTGGTCCCAGCATATGCTTGAGCTTTTCTCTGATCTGCTTCTTCCTGTTTCACCCTTCCAGTTCTGCTCTTCCTGCAAGCTCTTCCCATCATGGGCTCCATGTGATGATGTTAGGCTTATTCAGGGCAAGGAAGATATTTAAACTGCCTTAGGTCTATTAAGGGTATTACAATGTATACTGTTTCCAACAAAGACTTGACATAATCAAAGGCAAGACTCAAAGGCTCTTGAATAGTTGAAACAAGCAGCAAAGTACTACTTTGGTTGCCATTGCAAACTCACATCAAAAAAATAATATTTTAAATTGGCTTTTTTTTGGGGGGGGGACATTAAAATGATTGCAAAATTTTCAAGCATAATCTAGGGTGCTATCTCCTATCTTTTCAAAAGGAGACTATCCATTGTCCATATTGAGAGTTTGTCCAAAGTGTCCATATCTATGAATTGTCTATCAAATTTCCAATTATATTCTGGAAAATAGGCATCTTTTTTCACTTTATTTAATGTCTTTGCATGGAAATTTTTATGGTGATTATGGATTTGATTTGTAAGATTTTGCAGGGTTCAAGATCTTGGTACAATCATCACAATAATTTACAAGCAGGGGTGTATGAAAGATTATGTCATCCACAGGTGATGTCTCCTATAGTGGAATATAAATTTTATATCTTAGATGACAGCAACATTTTCCATAACTTTGAATCTCTTTTATGTCTCACTTGATATTAGTTACAAGAAAGTTAATGAATCTTTCAAGTAGTCAATAAATATTTACTGTATTAAATACCTCCTAAGAGAGGCCCAAGGCAAAGTTCTGGATAAAAAAAAGTTTTCTCTGTTTCTACATCTTTCAAGTCACTATGAATGACTTTTCCTATAACCATAGGAAATACTTAATTGGAATAGTACCTTGAAGATGGTGCTTTTCCCTATATAGTCAAATGTGTAATACTTATAGATGTATATATATGTTTATACATATATACTAATGCTAAATATAGTTATGTGTATATATGTATATACACATACACACATTAACATACGTGTTTACATATCTGTTCAATAACTTAGTGTTACCTTGTTTTCTTTACAGTTTGTGCCAATATATGACTATAAAGATGTGATGTTGCAAAAGTCTGACTTTTTGTTCCTTACACTTTCATCAAGGATACTCTCAGTTTATACGCAGATTATTCTCATATGTATTTTGTAGAGATCAAAAAGTAGGCCTCTTGGATACTACTTGATTTTTTTGGTAATAATAAGGTTCATGATTTTTTCAAAGGTTTTGTTATCCTTCCCTCTTTCAGAGATAAAAGAAATCAGTCCCTCAATCCTCTCCAAACTATTTTTTTCCTCCAGCTTAGCTCTCCTCTATGTATTTGTGTTAGAGATTCTTTAGCAAGATGTCTGTCTTATACAATACCATGGAAAAATGATACTGAAATCCAAATGTGTTAGCTTCACTGTCATCAGAAAGACTAGAAAGTACACCTATAGGTCACTGGTTATTGCTATTATTTGCTTGCCTTTTTTTGGCAATAATAGTATCCAAGAATTTTTCAGAGTTAGTTATCCTCCTTCTCTTTCAAATATACAGAAAATAAATCCCTCATTTCTTTCTAAATAAGTTTTTTTTCCCCCTCTTCATCATTCCCCTCTATTTATATGTCTAGAAGGTCAGTTGTTTTTGTTTTTCCCATTTTAGCTTTATTTAGGAAAATGAACATATCTTTAGGCAAAGATTGGTGACTAATATTGGAATCCAAATATGGTTGTTTCACTGATATTGATAGATTGAATGTTCGTTAAAAATATTTTTCTAGAAACTTTCAGTTTTCATCTGTTTGTTGTCATCTTTCTTGTCTTAAAGGCTGTCAGGATAATTTGACAATCATGTTTCTCAATAATCTTTCTTACAAATGAATTTTTTCTCAACTCTGTCACTGTTTTGTGGAGGAGTAATTATAATAATCTTCTACTATCCTCTTCCATATACAAAGTGTTTATGTTGTAAACTGTTCTATAGATGTAAGAGGAAACATAAGCTCCACAAAAATCTAACCATTCATTATCAATTCAATCTCAGTGCTCATATTAATCTTAATTTATAGCTTGCTTCTTGCAACTGATCTCTTGAATTGCGGCTAAGCATTATAACTTCTTATGTTTCCCTAACAACTTTATCATTATATTTACCTCTATAAATTAAATTCTATTCTCCTAACCCTCCCTGGTACTCTAACATGTCTCGAACTGGGCTTCTTTCTCTAAGTATTCCTATGAATCATAGTTTTAGGATATCTAGTCCCAATTCCCACCAATTCACTTTCCATAGAGGAGTAACTAGAAATAAAGTTAGTAAATCCAATCATAATGAAAACTTTTAGATGAAAGAGCCAGTTTCTAAATAGATAGAAACAGTGATAAATTCCAAGATGATTCTAGAGATCCTTGGGATAAAAAATATGATAGTAATGTGATTTTTTTATACTGTCACAGATTAAGGAAAGTTCTGCATAATATCATAAATGGCACCTATTTAGAAATATTAAGAGATAGTGCTCCTTCTTTGTTGATACCTAGATTACAGATCCAGCAAAACAAAGATGAATTCAATTATATTTGGCCATTTTTTTTTTGTCACAAGAAATAACAAACATAAACTTTCTCCCCAAAGTGTCAAGTGTTAAATAATAAATCATGACTGTCTTTTTTGATAATGCATGATTCTGAAAACTTTGTACCCAAAGATTCATTTTCTAAATGGCATACATTATTCATATACATATGGCTATGTGCCATAATTCAGATAAACTGTATTAAATAGAATCTGATCACAAGTTTCTGGCTATTGCTCATTCTGCACTGATATATGTTGTTTGTAGAGTACTTGCAATAAACTCACAAACCTTAATTGAAACAAATGTCTGTGAACCTTGCTCCCCTCACCCTCCTGCACCAAAATGTCCATATAGAAACAGGAATTTAAAGGCAGCCACTACCTCACTGCTACCATGTTTTCCCTGATCTCCTAATTCTTTCTGACTTCTAGCTTATCATAACTACTGGTTTCCCACTGCAATCTAGTAGTTTCCAACTTGTCTGGATTCACATCTGCCTTTGATTTTTAAATATTTTGGGTGACATTTCTCTTAAATTAATGAATCCTCCTACCATTCAATCCATATAAATACCCCTTCAACCTTTAGTGATGAACAGTATTTATTTGTTTATCTCCTGCCTAACTCTAGAAGATACTAGTCATCTTAATCACTAAGGACAATATTTTGTCTCCACTCAATCTAATAATGCTTGTCCTCCCTCCCTTCTCAGAAATGTGTTTACTCTGTTAATTACACAAAGAGGGAATTGTATAGTATCTATAAGAATGATCCTAGACTAGCATAAGGAATCTCATAGCATTTGAAATCTCTTTCTCTTCTGACTCTATCATCTTCTGGAATGCGGAGGATTCACTTTCTCCAGGGGACACAATCCCTGTCTATCCTGTTTCTCTCATGTCATCAAATACACTGGGATTTGAGTAAGAGTTGTGATAGAATGGGGCTTTCAGAGGGCATGATGGAAAATGTAGGCCAAACAAGAAAGGGACATGGTGGGAGTTTGGGTCTAGTTAGATGGGAAGTTAGAAAATGGGAAGTAAGATTTGGGCAGGAGTGATGACTTTACTGAAAGAAATTATAATCTCAGAGACTGAGAGTGAAAGATTTAGTTGCAGCTTTCTGACCAAAGAGGATGAGTCCAAACACTGATTATATCATCTTTTTCATGTTTGATGGAAATTGTCTTGGAAATTGATCAGAATAAACTCCACAGTTGATGATAGGGAAAAGTGAATATAATTTCCCATGTATCTGCTATAATTCTGGGAATCAAAATTGAAAGGAACCTTAGGTGTATGCCACAATTCAAATATAACTGCAGCAGACCAAATCTACTCAGTCAAAAAGTATTTAAGTGACTTTTATGTGTCCCATGCTAAGTGCTGAGCAAAAAAATGCAAAAGAGAGACCCTTATCTTGAAGTCATTAACATGCTAGTAGTGAGAGAGCATGTAAAGTACTACACACAAGTAAAAATAAACAAGACAAGAATAAAAAGCTTCTTTTTTGTCCATAGAACAATTTATCTCAAAAAAATGGAAACCTGTTAAATACAGGGTGTTTAATTTATATAAGCAATAACAATATCTAATCTTTCATTCTGTACACTGCTGTACATATAAGGTTCTAAGATGTTAGCAAACTGTCAACAGCTTTGTAATTGTAGTTTATTTTTTTTTAATTTCCAATCAGTGTTTTCCTGACATCAAAAGCCACAAACATTACATCTTGGAAAGAATACAGCTAAAAATACAAACAAACTACTAAAGGGGAAACAAGGGAAACATCTAAGAAATAAATAGACAAGCTGCAGGTCATCAATGAAGATATGGAATATACTAGAAGGCTTTAGTATGCTTCTATGATAATTTTACATTTATGACTTATTCATATGATATTAAAAGTGCTAAAATAAGTGTTAAAAGCAAATACGTAGCTACATTAGTGTCTCCATTGACTTGTATAAAATTTTTTTTGCTTGAGTCTTTCTTTTATAAGCAGACATGACTTCTAACTCAAAATTGCATATGAAAAAGGCTATTTAGAAAGCATGATTAAAAATGTGTGCCAATCAGGTTCTTTAAAAATACCATTGCTAGGAAACAATATTTACAGCAAATGTCTTTGATGAAGGTCTCATCTCTCAACTACCTAGAGAGCTGAGTCAAATTTATAAGAATAGAATCCATTCCCCAATTGTCAAATGGTCAAAGAATACAAATAGGCAGTTTTCAGATGAAGAAATCAAAGCTACAGGCACACAAAGAAGTGCTTCTAAATCACTTTTGATCAGAAAAATGCAAATTAAAACAACTCTGAAATACCATCTCACACCAATCAGATTGGTAAATATGACAAAAAAAGGAAAATGATACATGTTGAAGAGGATGTGGGAAAATGGGACTCTAACGCATTGTTGGTGGAATTGTGAACTTATTGAACGATTCTGGAGAGCAATTTGCATCTGTGACCAAAGGGCAACCAAACTGTGCATACCCTTTTATCCAACAATACCACTACTAGGTCTGTATTCCAAAGAAATTATAAACAAGGAGAAATGACCTATATGTGCAAATATATATGAATACTATTGTGCAACAAGACAGGGTAAGCAGGGAGCTTTCACAAAATCCTGGAAAGACTTGTATGAATTCATGCAAAGTAAAATGAGCAGTACAAAGAAAACTATACAGAGATTCAGCAACATCATGTGATGATCGACTATGAATGACTCAACTCTTCTCAGTAACACAATGGTCCAAGACAAATACAAAGGAGTCACTAAGGAAAATTTTATATTTATATATATGTATATATATGTATGTATGTATATGCATATATGCACACATACATATATGCACACATACATACATACATACACACACATATCCAGATAAACAACCAGTGTTCTCTGAAGGCAAATTGAAGTATATTTGTTTCATTTATATTATGCTTTATTGTGTTTTTTTTTCTTTTGATCTGTTTCTTCCTTCACAAGTGCAATTAATATGGAAATATTTCATATGTGATGGAACATGTATAAACAATAACAAACTTACCCACCATTTTCAGAAGATGATAGGAGAGGGAGGGAGAAAAATTTGTAACTCAACATCTTCATAAAAATGAATTCTAAACACTTTCTTGACATGTAACTGAGGGAAAAATCAATTCTATTGCGTTTAAATAAAGAAAAAGTGCCTAGTTAGGGTTACACCTCAAAAAAAAAATCCCATTTACTATACACTTGTTACAATATTATTGTTGCTACTTTGACAATAAATACAAAAATTCCAAATGAGACAAATATCCATGAGTATGAATCTTCTATCACATATCAGAATGACCAAATACATGGAAGGTGACCCAAAGCAACTGCCTCTGTGCTGTTGCAAAGGTTTTCAGTCATTGTACCCTTGACATTTTACTTTCTGCTCTCATGTTGAAATGCAAGGCTTCATGTTGCAATGATTTTTCCTACTGTGCTCTAAATATTTCTTTATCTTTACTAGTTTAATGTTTTTTTTTTCCTTTACAACAGTAACCTGCTTGCTTCCTGATTCCCCTAAATACACCACCTGAACCTGCTTATAAATAATATACTCATGCTACTTCTGTAGGAGGGAGAACTGTGAAGAGTCTTGTCCTAAACTGACCCCAGTTTAAGAATCCCTAATCTATGTTCTCCTATTAATCCACAACCTTTCTATGTTTCCTCCTACTGCTAATTGCTACCCCAAACCTGTTGTAGATTTACCCACAAGGAAAAGGCAGATGAGAAAAATTTGTTCCAACAGCCAAGAAGGTTCTAAAGTAGGTGCTATGAAGCACTTAAAGTTTGGTCTGACATCTAAGATGCCAAGGTCATCCACTACATTCTCAGCTATCACCAGTCATCTTGACTTTTGTATTGCCATTACAGTGTGATGACACTGTAAGAGAAAATGAGGCAAATGATTATGCACAATTCTGCCTCATTTAAATTCTATTTCTGTGTAAATAAAGACATAACTCATACGATTTTACCATTGTTGCATAGGTATTGGATACTGAGGTGATTTCTTGAAGTTAAATGTCAAGCATTCAAACTCTGCTGCAGAGAACATAGATCTGATTGATGGACCAGATTGTTTGAATGCCAAATGTATGTTTGCCTAAAATACTATTTTGTGGAGAACTCACATAAGGCAAGAGCTCACATACAGAACAAGAGAAGTGATACAATGACACTCTGAAGATCTCTTTGAAGAACTTTGGAATTGATTGTATGATATGGGAGACAATGGGGAAAGAACACCCAGCATGGTGTGCCTGTATTCTAGGGATGAAGCAGAATTAAAGTAGCTCAAAAGGAAAACAAAACAGAACTCATGACAAAAAATAAAATATATAAGATGAGCAAATCTTAAGACATCTTTACTCTAACTATTCACATAGACTATTTGTGCTTGACTTGTGGCAGAAACTTTCAAGCTCCTTTTGGTCTGTGCTGTCACAGTTGGATTCTCTATACTTTGACCACAAAATAGTGATGTCCTTTTGGCCCTCTTCAAGAAAACAGGATAACAACCAACTAACCAACTCTTCTAGTTCATATACCTCATAGATAGCCCATTCTGCTAAAATTTAAACCTTTCCTTTCTTTACCTATAAATTATAAGCAACAATTAGAAGAGGGTAGCAGTACTAAGTATGCCTATTTATGTATCAAAAATTTTACACAATAATATTTCCTGAATGTGAAGCAGAGTAAGGCATCTTTCACTTCAACATAAAAATTAAAAATCATAACACTTAGATATTTGTTCAACGATGCAAAGATTTTATGAAGAGGGAGGTAATGAACTCTTTATCACTAAAGTCCTTTAAATAAAATCTAGATAAGACTGTGAGAGATCCAAGCCACAAACCAACAAAGGCTTGTCCTGGTCTTCCTTCTTCAGTCCTCCAGCAGTTTAGCTGGCCCTAGAACCCAGAAGTAATCTCAGTCTTTCTTTTTTATTTTTATTTTTATTTTTTTTAGGTTTATAAACTGTACACACTATATATATGAACATATATGTAAACACATATCCATATCCATATATATAATACATGCACACACAATTTACAAATTACACCTATATAGAATAGACATGGAATTTATCCTGTCTATACCTTGTTTGTATTTAGTTTTTTTTTAATTTTATTATAGTTTGCATCATTCATTTCCACAAGATTTTGAGTTACATATTTTCTCCCCCTCTTTCCCCCACCCACCACCCCAAAACAGCCATCCCAGTGTGTACCCCCTCCCCCAGTCTATTCTCTCCTATGTCACTTTTTGGTAGGGCAGGATGGATCTCCCAACCATAGTGCCTGTGTATCTCCAGTTCCAGTTGGATGTAGTCAATAATAATAA
>JAQQSV010023366.1:0-10387 GCA_028646515.1 Pseudochirops corinnae
TCATGGCTTTCTGGTAGTCCAATAATTTTTAAGTGGCCTCTTCTGGATCTGTTTTCCAGGTCAGTGGTTTTTTCAAGGAGATATTTCACATTGCCCTCTAATGTTTCATTTGTTTGGATCTGTTTGATAGTATCTTGATTTCTCATGAAGTCATTTGCTTCCATTTTCTCCACTCTAATTTTAGCAGAATTATTCCTTTCAGAGTGCTTTTGAGATTCTTTCTCCATCTGGCAAAGGTAACTTTTTAAGGCATTCTTCTCCTCATTGACTTTTTGGCCCTCTTTTGTCATTTGAGTTAATCTATTTTTTAGGGTGTTGATTTCTTCAGTCATACTGCTGACTCTCTTTTCATGATTTTCCTGCAATGTTCTTATTTCTCTTCCCAATTTTTTTTCCACTTCCCTTATTTGGTTTTGAAAATCCTTCTTTAGCTCATCTCTAGCTTTAAGGCATTCTTCATATTTATTGGAGGCCCCTGGTGGGGGCTCACTGGCTGCGTTCCCCTCCTCCCTCTCTCTCTCATGATTTTTCTTTTCACCAAAGAAGGAATCTAGGGTTTGGGAGCTGTTCTTACTTGGCTTTTTTTGTTTATTCTTACTCATCGTTGTTCAGTCCATGATTTTTTTTTAAATCTCTGTGGGGCTCTGCTTCCAGAAAGCAAAGGTCTGTCCCAACTCGCTGGGGTCCTCCAGCAGCCGTAGCCCTCAGGAAGGTGCTCGGACCCTTCCTACTTACTTCTGGCTGACTGTATAGTGAAGACTCCAAGACCGAAGCCCAAAGGGGGATCCAGGTCCAGGCCGTTCAACGTGAGAGCACAAGCCTCAGAACAATCGCTTAGTCCCCCTGCTGTCTGCAGACTGTGAGCGGGAAGCTGCAACGTGGAGGAGGGTGCAAAACCTCTGCCTTTTGCTTTTCCACTCTGGAGGCCTTTTGGCCAGACTGCTCCCCTCCCTACTTCGCAAGCTCCACTGACCTAGTTCTGAACGCTGCTTGCAGCTGCCGCTAATCGGCTCACCAGAGAGGCTCCTCTGCTCTTCTGTTCCATCCGCCCCCGGGGCACAGGCGCAGCTTCAGGCCAGCCTGGTTTCCATTCACAGTGCTGATATGGTTCCTCATAGCTGAGCTGACTTTAGTGGGAAGTATCTTTGTGTGCGTTTTGGAGTTCTAGGATTGGTTTAGAGTCCTATTTTATGGGTATTTTGGGGTGGCTCTGTGAGAGCTGCTGCTATGACGCCATCTTGGCTCTGCCCCTGGGCAGAATTCTTTAAATCCATGTGGAATGAAGTGAGAAGAACCAGGAGAATATTGTACACAGAAACAGTTACATCTTTTAGCAAACTTTGGTAGACTTATCTCTTTTTTAGCAAAGCAAGGATCTAAGACAATTCTGAAATGCTCATGATGGAAAATGCTATCCACATGCAGAGAAAAAGTATGGAGTCTGAATGTAGATCTAAGTGTACTATTCTCTCCCTTTCCCTTCTCCCTTTCTTTCTCCCTCTCTCTCTCTCTCTCTGTCTCTCTCTCTCTCTCTCTCTCTCTCTCTCTCTCTCTCTCTCTCTCTCTTTCTCTCTTTCTCTCTTATTTTAAGCAACTTGGAAATATGCCCAATCGGCTATAAAAATGTATATATCCTTTGACCAAGCAATACCACTTCTAAGGTTGTATCCTAAAGAGATTATACAAGTGGGAAAATGACACACATGCATAGAAAATATTTATAGCAGCTCTTTTTTGTGGGGTGTCCAAGAACTGGAGATTGAGGGTATGTTCATCAACTGGGGAATGACTGAACAGTTTGTAGTATATGAATGTAATGGAATACTATTATGCTATAAGAAATGATGAACAGGTGAACTTCAGGAAAGCCTGGCAAAACTTTTATGAACTGATACTGAATCAAGTGAACAGAACCAGGAGAACATTGTACACAGTAACAGCCACAGTGCGCAATGCCTGACTTAGATAGACTTAGCCATTCTTATCAATGCATATGCACTATATTCTATATAATTGAATTTTTTTGTTGCTGTTATTTGAAGACAGGTCTTCTTTTGATTTTTTTGAAGCTTCATTTAAGAACTTGCATGGAATTATTACTTCATTTGTTTGATGGGTAAATGCCTTTTGCTCAAAATGAGAAATTTCTAGGCAAATTCTAACAGTTATTGTTTGATATGAAGGAGAGGTAGTGTGAAAAATCCTGATGTTGAAGTACAAATACTTGGGTAGAAATACAGATACTAATTGTGTGTCCTTCAGCAAGTCACTTTCTCTCTGATTCTTGTTTTTCTCCTCTATAAAATGAAAATATTTACTGATTCAAAGATCTAGTATCAAAATTAAAGATAGTGTATATTAATAGTTTGGTAAACTGTTAGATGAAAAGAGAATTGTTACCAAATTTTACAAGCTATAAAGGAACATTTCTAAGATACAATGCTACATGAGTGGAGTAAAAATAGATAGATATATGATAGATAGATAGATAGGTAGGGAGAGAGATAGCGAGATAGATAGATAGATAAATGCATGCATGCATACATACATTCATACATACATACAAGGAAAGATAGATACATAGAGTACAATAGAAGCTTATTATTTTCCCCAAAAAATCATTTTAGAACTGCTGGATTATTGTTAAAACCAAGACAATGCTTTGGGATTCCAATTTTATTAGCAAAAGGAAGCCAACATTTAACCTTCTCCATTTCTGACATTTTAATTAGCATCATTGGGAATTTACAGGTGTTGAGCTAGCACTAGGAGGCCACAGGCTTGCTGTCTGAATTAAAAAGAAGCTTTGGTGACAATCATAGAAAACATATGACCACAAATTAACACATTGATTTTCTGCCTAATGTATTCCTTCATTCCAGTTACCATCTGTCAACTAGGTCTTGTTTTGGTCCTAAATGCTTTAAGCATTACATCAGAACAGATACTTGTCATATTGTATTTTAATCAAGACCAGATGATCAGCTTTCACCAGTCACTTGACTTCGAAAGAAGGTTCCAGTCTTGGACTGATTAGGTCTAAGACTACAAAACATTTAGACATAAAAAACCCAAAGAAATGAAGTAAAACCAATAATTGTTTATTAATCACCCTTACGAGGCAGTATCATAACAGCCAGGCTCATTCCACATTTTAGCACTGGGAATTCAAACAAAGGCACAAAGAGTCCCCACTTTTAAGATGCTTAGAACTTAATGGAAGAGAACACATGGAAACTACTATGGATAAATAAGACAAATAAAAGAAAAATTACAAATAACTTCAGAAGGAAGTCATTAGCATTAAAGGTAATCCAGAAATGCTTTATTTAGATTGTAGAGTTTTAGCTAGAGTCTGAAAGAAAACCACTTAATGCAGGAAATTGATATGAGGAGGGAGAAAATTCTCATTGCAAAGAATATATGCAGAATTGTCTAGATTTGGGAGCTGGAATAACATGTGCAAGGAATAATAGGAGGGACAGTGTTATTCAGTTTCAGAGTACACAAAGTGGAGTAAACTTTTTAAAAATATTAGAAAGATCATGAAAGACTTTAGAAAGCCAACAAAAAGAATTTCTATTTCATCCTAGAGATATTAAATTTATTAAACTGGGGTGGAATGATATTCAGAGCTGTGTTTTAAGAACAGCATTTTGAAAGCTTTGAGGATAGATTGGAGAAGTAAGGGTCTTGAGGCAGGGTGATTAACCAGATGGTCAGTGAAAGAGTCCAGCAGTAATGAGATGAGGACTTGCATTGGGGTGGTGTCACTGTTTTAAATCACTGTAAGAGCAAAGAAAGTAGAAAGTAGTTTCATTTTACTAATGAAATTACTGAGATAACTACAACAGCATTTGGCAATTGAATGGATATGGAGGGTGAGAAAGAATTAAGAGTATAAATTTCAAGGCTGAGTGAGAGAATAATGGTGTCTATGACTGCAACGGAAACATTAAGAAGAAGGAGGAGCTTGGTGGGGTGAGGGGAGAGACAATGAATTAATTTGTGACATTTTGAATTTATGATTAATAAAGATTATCCAGTTTGAGATATGCAATGTGCTGTTTGTGATGAAAGAGATGAAGAGTTCAGGAGTGACACTAGAGCTGGATAAACAGGTCCATTAGAGAATAATCAGCAAGATAATAGATAGATAGATAGATAGATAGATAGATAGATAGATAGATAGATAGACGGAAAAATAATTGAATCATTTTTACCAAGTGAAATAGTATACTTAGGGAGAGAAGAAGTGAGGGAAAAGGACTGAGTCTTAGGAGATACAACCATGATTATTGGGCTGATAAAAATGATGACTAAACAAAGGATAATGAGAAGGAACCATCAGAAAAGTAGAAGAATCAAAATGGAAAGAAAAGCATCATGAACAAAAAAGAGAAGAGATTACCAAGAAAACGAGATTGATTGTGAGAAAAGACAAAGAGAAATTGATAAAGATGACTTTTAAGAAAAGATTGTTAAATTTGGAAAATAGATCATAGGTTACTTTAGAGCAGTGGTTCTCAACCTTCCTGATACTGTGACCCTTTAACATTCATATGTGGGCATATCTGCATGTGGGCGGACCCGCCTGGAGACTGATAGAGGAGTGGTGTCTCTGTTCCTAAGAAAATCAGAAATATGTGTTTTCTAATGGTCTGAGCTGACCCCTGTGAAAGGGTCATTCGACCTCCAAAGGAGTCAGGACCCACAGGTTGCGAACTGCTGCTTTAGAGAGAATAGTTTCAGTTTAATGACAATGCTGGTACTGAGAAGTCAGAAAAATAATGAAATAACAAAACTAAAAAGAAAGAAAGAAGAATAGAAGGTATGGAAGAAGGGAAAGGAAGTGAAAGAATGCATGGAAGGAAAGAAGGAAGGAAGGAAAGAAGGCAAGAGGGAGGGAAGGACAGAAAAGAAAAATGATAGATCAATGAAGGCATATAGATAGATAAACAAAGGATTTATTAAGTGTTTAACATGGGCCAGACATTTTTCTAGTCCCTGTGACAAACATTCGAATGAACAAGATAGTCCTTGACTTTGTGGAGTTTATATTCTAGTGGAAGAAGACAATACAAAAATGGGATTGGAAAAGAGGCTAACCAGTGAAGGGAAGAATAGTTTGGAATCAGTGGCTGTGAAAGAAAGTATAACTCTGCTTTTGAGTGATAAAAGATAGTTGTATGACACTAGGCATGTCACTTAACCTGAATGCCTCAAAAAAGAAAAAGAAAGATTGGATTTCTGTGAACAAACATGGCAGAGGAACCAATAAATTTCCATAACTGTTCCTGCTTAAACTCTATAAAACCAGAAAATAGAACCTGTGCAAAATTCCAGAGCAGTTGAACCAGCACAAAGACAGAGTGGAAGAGTCTTTTAGCCCAGGAAACCTGGAGGATGAGCAAGAAAGATGAATCTGGAAAGTTGACTTATGGGAGCAAAAATTGTGGATTAGGCAGTTAGTCACTCTCATTCTCCCTTATTGACCACTAAAAATCTAAAAAATATCAACCCAAGAATAATCCTGGAAAAGCAGAGCTAGCAGAAAAATGAGTTTAAGGATGCTATTCCCCCAGAAGGCTTGCAGGATAAGGGGAAAGTTCCTTCTTCTTATGAAAAAGGAACACACTCTAGGATGGCAGGCATCTAGACAAGCCAGAAGCAAGCTCCACTTCAGCAAACCAGTGGGAGATCCTGAGCCTCGGTATATGGAGCAGGCAAGGACCAACACTGGGCCAACACAAGCCTTGACAGATTCAGGGAAACTGGCAGACTCCAGACCAGAGAATCACCATATGTACAGGCAGGCAAGGGTCCTCCAGCAGCCTACCTCTACATGCTTCAGCACAGTTCTGGGGAGCAAGGCATCCTTCAGAAGTCAAACTTCTCTATGCTTAAATACAGCTCAGTACAGTAGGCAACCATAAGCAACCAATGACCCAAGCACAGCTCTAGGTGGGCAGGCACCCTCCAACAGCAAAACCACCATGTGCTTCAACACAGTTGCAGGTGAACAGGTATCCTCCATTGGCCAGACCCAACACCAAATAGAAACTATAGGACTAAAAGGAATCTTCCTTATAATAATATGTAGAATTTAAAGCTATCAGCAAGCATTATATCTAATGGAGATAAACTAGAAGCAATTCCAATAAGATCAGATGTGAAACAAGGATGTGGATTATCACCATTGTTATTCAATGTGGTACTAGAAATACCAGCATTTGTAATGAGAAGAAATAAAATTGAAGGCATTAGAATCACCAAAGAAGAAATGAAGCCAGCACTCTTTGCTGAAGATATGATGCTATACTTAGAGAATCAAAAAAACAAAACAAAACAAAAATGACTTTAAAGAACAAACAGCATTATCACATTTGCTGGATATTAAATAAATCCACAGAAATCATGTGTATATATATACACATATATGTTACTAAGAAAGTATAATAGCTAGATGTAGAAAGAGAAGTTCGTTTTAAATTAACTGTAGAAAATATAAAGTATTTGGTAGTCTACTCCCAAGACAAACCCAGGACATATGTGAACACAATTGCAAAACACTTTTCACACAAATAAAGTCAGACCTAAATAATTGGAAAAATATCAGTTGCTCTCAAGTAGGTAGAGCTAATATAAAAAAATGAAAAGTCCACCAAAATTAATGTACTTATTTGGTGCCATACCAATCAAATTACTAAAAAATAATATGTTACAGAGCTAGAAAAAAAATAAAATTCATCTGGAACAACAAATGTTTCAGAACATCAAGGGAATTAATAAACAGGAATGCTAGAAAAGGTGTCCCTGCTGCACCAGATCTTAAATTGCATTATAAAGCAGCAATCATCAAAGTTATTTGGTACTGGCTAAGAAATAGAGTGGTGGATCAGTGGAATAGGTTAGATACAGAAGACATAATAGTTAGTGACTATAGTAATCTACTATTTCATAAACATGAAGACTCCAGCTTCTAGGATAAGAACTCACTATTTAATAAAAACTGCTTGGAAAACTGGAAAAGAGTATGGCAGAAACTAGGTATAGACATATCCTATACTGTATACTAAGATAAAGTAAAAAATGGTACATGATTTAGATATAAAAGCTGACCCGATAATGAAACAAGGAGAGCAAGGAATGGTTTGCCTTTCAGATATATGGAGAACAGAAGAATTTATGACCAAACAAGAGATAGAAAGCATTATGGAATTCAAAATGGAAAATTTTGGTTGCAGTGAGTTGAAAAGTTTTTATACAAACAAAATCAAGGCAACCAAAATTAGAAGGGAGGCAGAAATCGAGGAAACAATTTTTATAGCCAGTATCTCTGGTAAATGCCTCATTTTAAAAAAATGGGGAACTGAGTCAAATTTATAAGAATAAAAGTAATTCCCTACTTGATAAATGGTCAAAGCATATGAACCAGCAGTTGTAAGATGAAGAAATTAAAGCTATCTGTAGTAATAAAAATTCTCTAAAACACTATTGATTAGAGATATGCAAATCAAAATGACTCTGAGGTATCACATCACATCTATCAAATGGGCTAACATGAAAAAACATGAAAATGATAAATGTTGGAGAAGATGTGGGAAAATTGGAGCACTAAAGCACTGTTGGTGAGTTGTAAACTGATCCAACCATTTGGAAGAGCAATTTGGAGCTATGCCCAAAAAGCTATAAAACAGTGCATACTCTTTGACCCAACAATAACACTTTTAGGTCTGAATCCCAAAGAGATCATAAACATTGGAAAAGAACCAACATTTATAAAAAAAAATATTTATAGCAGTCCTTTCTGTGGTAGCAAATAACTGGAAATTGAGCAATTGAGCAGGTGCCTATCGGTTGGGGAATGGCTAAACAAGTGGTTCCGTGTGATTGGGATGAGATCCTATAATTCCATAAAAACTTATGAGTAGGTGGATTTCAGTGGGAAAAACATAAGAAGACTTACATAAATCAATTCTGAGTGAAGAGAGCAGAATCAGGAGAACTTTGCACAGTAACAGCAACATTGTATGATGACTAACTTGGATAGACCCACTTCTTCTAAGCAGTGCAATGATCTAAGACTATTCCAAAAGACTTGTAATGGAAAATTCCATCCACGTCCAAAGAAAGTATTCTGAAGTCTCAATGCAGATTGAAGCATACTGGTGTTGTTTTCTCTTTTTTGCCTTCCTTGTGGTTTTCCCTTTTGCTTCTGATTCTTCTTTTCAACATGACTAATGAGGAAATATGTTTAATATGATTGTAAAAGTATAACCTATATCAGATTTTGTATCATCTTGAGGAAGAGGAAATGGAGGGTAAGTGAAAGCTTAGAACTCAGACTTCTATAAAAGTGAATGCTGGAGAGTAAACATTAATTAATTAAAAATAAATTTTAAAAAGTAAGTCAAATTTTCTATTCAGCTCTAATCTTTTCATCAAGAATGCTTCAAAGTCCACTATTTCACCAAGTATACATTTTTCCTCAGTTTTGCTTGGTAGGTCATCAATAATTGTAATTCTACCTCTTTTGCCCTCGTGAATATCATATTCCAAGTCTTATGACATTTATTGTAGAAGCTGCTAAATCTTGTATTATCCTGACTTTGACTCCACAATACTTGAAGTGTCTCTTTGTGGCTGCTTGCAATATTTTCTCCTTGATCTGGGAGCTGTGGAATTTGGCTATAATATTCCTAGCAGTTTTCATTTCAGGATCTCTTTGGTGACATGTGGATGCTTTCAATTGAAATTTTACTCTCTTGTTTTAGAATATTGCTGATGTTTTCCTTGATATTTTCTTGAAAATTGATGTCTATGTTCTTTTTTTTGGGGGGGGAAGGAAGAAGGAAGGGTCATGGCTTTCCAAAAGTCTTGGAAACTAGGGAACTTGGGACCTTGGGAAAAATAAAATCATAAAAAAAATGGTGTGTAACAGGAGCACCAATTCATAGTTATTGCTTTAAACTAAATTAAATAGTTTTTTAGTTGATTCTATAAGATTCTGTAAGTATATGTACAACTAAGCATGGGTAGCATTCTGGAAGAATGCTGCTGTGAACAGTATTCAGGGTTCTGATTACACAATATAGTGAAAGCTCTATTTATTCAATAACAAATCAGAGCCAAACATTCACAGAAAATCAAGGTATAGCATTCACAATGTTACAATTTATCACAGAAAATTGAAATACATCATTCACAACAACTTATCACTAACATGGCCACATAGTTTTCACCACAGTGGTCACACATTTTTCGACAAAGAACAATCATTTACTAACTCAATCATTCAGTCATCCCTAAGGAGGCTTGCCTCCTTAAGAGACACACAATACAAAGTTCAAAGTACTCCACCCCTGCATAGTACATTCATTTAGTCAATCAAAGAGTCCTTAATTCAATCACAAAGTACAATCGCAAATAAATTACAATTCCATTAGTCATTACTCAACAGAGAATAACACAATTCAGCATACAGGTATTGCAACTGTCTTACTATTACATCCATACCTAGTTAGTTACCAGAAATGGCAGCACCCACATCTGCCTTTTCAAAGTGAGGGGGCTCACCAGCTGCCCAAAATCTCATCTGCCGAAATCACATAACTCTTCCCAGAGTGATTCCCAAAGCAAAACCTCACATCAGGGTCAGTCACTACTCAGTATTCATGGAGAGGTCTTTTCATCTTTACTTGGGGCAAGTTCTCAGATTCCCTGAATCCTCTTCCATGGTCCTAAATCCTACCTGGATTCACCAAACTCTCACCTGAGTTCAAAGGCAGACAGCTCCCATGTCTTCATCCAGCTCTCCAAACACTTCCTGCTCCACACTGAACCTCACAGTGTCCAATCAACCTTATATCCTTCAAAGTCTCTGTTCCCAACAAGTCAATGGTTAATAAAGCAATAAACATACAAAATGATGACACCATAGCATAATAGTAATCAGTTTAGTAGGATACTTAGCACTACTAAGTGCTAAGTGTGGAAGATGCAAACTCTGTCCCACTGTTCAGAAGGCATGAACTCCCCTGTTGATGTAGAAGAAGGGGATTGGCTGAGCCCCTGTTGATGTGGAAGAAACGGATTGGCTGAGTTGTGTACATAGGCAAGAATTCCAGAGACAGACAGACAGAATTTGAAGCCTGCTCCTGTTGAAGGAAGAAGTGTGGAGACTGAAGCCAGCTGAGGCAGAGAGAGAGAGTTTCTCTCCCAGCATCTGGAAGCTGAGAACTGACTGAGAACTGAGATAGAGTTTTCCTGAGACCAGAATCTGGTGAAGGCCTGCCTGGAAGGCTGAGAGGGCTTGCCTGGAAGGATGAGAGGGCCTGCCTGGAAGGCTGAGAGGGCTTGCCTGGAAGGTTGAGAGGGCTTGCCT
>JAQQSV010023367.1:0-10386 GCA_028646515.1 Pseudochirops corinnae
GAATATTATAATGTTGTGAATGTTTGTCTTGATTTGTAATGGAATAAACAGAGTGTTCACTATATTTTGTAATCTGAACTCTAAAAGCTGTTCACAGTAGCATTCCTTTGGGAATCTGCTGGTGCATGGCGTTACATTTCCTTGGCTTCCTTCAAAAACTCAGTTGAAATCTCAACTTCTGCAGGAGACCTTGGAACGGAACCTGCTTCTTCCCACCTCCAATCATTAATACTTTCTTCTTTTAGATTACTTTCCCATACTCTGTATATTTCTTATCTATATCTAGGTATTCACATATTATTTCTGCCATTAGAATGTGTGCTGCCTTTAAAGTGAAGACTATTTATTTTTCCTGTCTTTGGATCTTCAGCAGTTATCACATGGCCTGACACACGGCAAGCAATTGAAAAATTCTCTTTGACTTAACTGATTAAATTAATGGACCTTGGGGTGGCTAGGTCCTGCACCAGTCCTGCAGTCAGGAGGACCTGAGTTAAAATCCTGTCTCAGACACTTAACACTTACTAGCCCTGTGACCTTAGGCAAGTCACTTAACCCCAGTTGCCCTGCATTCCCCCCTGCCAAGAAAAGAAAAAAAAAATAATGGACTTTTATCTTAGGAAAATGTTTCAAGTAAAAAAAAATACTTTATAATTTTTCGAAGAATGCATGTTTTTTTTCCTTCTATAGTCATGTGATATACTTGATATGCTTGAGTCACCTTTGAAACACATTGATTCAGTGTCCGAGAGTGAACTTAATCTCTCAGTGCCAATAATAATCTAGGAGTGTAGAAAGAATAAGATGCATTCTTCTATTTTTTCTATGGATTACATTTAATTTTTGGCACCAACTATTTTTGTTTGTTTTGTTTCTTATCTTGTTTGTTGTGGTTTTGAACAACTTGGGATAATCAAATGTTTTACAAGCATTTTCCAATTGTGATTCCATGCAATCCTTTTCATTTATTGAATTTGGGTCCCAGATCATTATCCATAAGAACTCTCTTTCTCTCTCTCTCTCTCCCTCTTTCTTTCTCTCTCTGTCTCTCTCTCTCACACACACATATAAATACACAAAAAATGTATACATCAAAATAGAGAGTCAGAGAGGTTTTTGAATTTAGTATTTTATTTTTCCCATGTTACAAGTAAAGAACAATTTTTAATTTTTTGCTGACAGCCTCCCACAATCTGCCCTCTCTTTATCATCCCCCTCTTTTTGTATCACCTTCCAATCCTGCTTTCTTATAGAGTAAGATAGATTTGTATACCCAATTGAGTGGGTATGTTATTCCCTCTGAGCCAATTCTTATGAGAGTAAGGTTCAATCACTCCCTCTAATCTCCCTACCTCTTCCCCTCAACTGCAAAAGCTTTTTTGTGCCTCTTTTATGTGAGATAATTTAACCTAGTCTACTTCTCCCTTTCCCTTTCTTTGAGTGCATTTTTCTCTCACCCCCTAATTATATATTTTAAGATATCATCTCTTTATACTCAACTCATACCTGTGCCCTCTGTCTATATATACTCCTTCTATATGCCCTAACAATGAGAAAGTTCTTATGGAATATCACCTTCAAATGTGGGGATGTAGAAAGTTTAATCTTCTTAAATCCATTATAATTTCCCTTTCCTGTTTACCTTCTGTGCTTCTCTTGAGTTTTATATTTGAAGGTCAAATTTTCTATTGAGCTTTGGTCGTTTCATCAAGAATGCCTGAAAGTCCTCTACTTCATTGAATATGCATTTACACTTGAAGTATTAGCCTTGGTTTTGCTAGGTAGGTGATTTTGGGTTGTAATTCTAGTGTCTTTGCCCTCTGGAATATCATATTCAAATGCTCTGTTTAACATAGAAGTTGCTAAATTGTGTGTTATCCTGATGGTTGTTCTACAATACTTGAATTGTTTCTTTCTGCTGGTTGCTATATTTTTCCTTGACCTACATGCTTTGGAATTTGGCTATGATATTAATGGGAGTTTTTGATTTGAGATCTCTTTCAAGAGGTGATTGTTGGAGTTTTTCAATTTCTATTGTGTCCTCTGGTTCTAGAAAATATCAGTAAAGTTTACCTTGATAATTTCTTGAAAGATTATGTCTTGGCTCTTTTTTCAATCATGGCTTACAGATAGTATAGTCATTTTAAAATTATGTCTCCTAGATCCATTTTCCAGATCAGTTATTTTTCCAATGAGATATTTCATATTATCTTATGTATTTTTTTTAATTATTTTGGTTTTGTTTTGTGTAACAGCAAGCACCCTACCATAGCCAGGCTGGCTGCCAGCATAGATTCTTTGATCTGCTTTACTAAAGGAATGCAATTTTAAAGGGATCAATAATCTTTAATTAAACAAACACACCCATATAACACACACACACACACACACATACTTCACTTAGTTCAGGAGAAAGAATAAGCATCCTGAACTTCAGAAAATGCAAATAGAAATTATAAGGACAGAGAAAATAACACAATTCAACAAACCAAAAGACAGAGCTTCTAGCTATCTGACCATTACATATATGCGTAGTTAGCTATCAGAGACAGAAACACCAATATCTGGGTTTTCAAAGCCAGGTGGCTTAGTGGCCACCAGAGTCTCATCTGGCCAAATCACACAACTCTTCCCATAAGTGAGCCCCAAAGCAAAACCTCACCTCAGAGTATACACACACACACACACACACACACACACACACACACACACACACACATATATCCTTCTTAGTGTTGCAGGACATCACAACCTTCATGAACCACTGCTGAATTACAAAGTAGCAAAAGGTGTGGGCCTTCCTGAAAAACAAGCCTCCTCCCAGTTAAGGCCTACTCTTGGATTCCATTTCAGGTACGTTAAGGAACAGGGAAGATCTTCAAGTTCGCTAGGCCTATTAAGGGGTAGGGAAGATTTTCAAATTTCCTTTCCATTACATTTTGTTGTTGTTGTTTATTTATTGATTTCTCATAAAGTCATTAGCTTCCATTTCTTCAATTCTAACATTTAAGGAATTATTTTCTTCAGCAAGCTTTTGAATCTCCTTTTCCATATTGCCAATTCTATTTTTAAGGTTTTTTTTTTTCTTCAGTGAATTTTTGTGACTATTTCCCCCCGTCCTCCCCAATATTGCCAATTCTGCTTTTCAAAGCATTCTTCTCCTTATTGGCTTTTTATGTCTGTTTTACCATTTGACGTAGTCTGTTTTTAAAGTGTTATCTTCTTCAGTATATTTTTTATCTCCTTTACCAAGCTATTGATTCATTTTTCATTATTTTCTTGCATCACTCTCATTTCTCTTCCCAAATTTTCCTGTACTTCTCACTGCATTTTAAAATTTTTTTTTTTTAGTTCTTCCCCATCCTAAAATGAATTCATAGTTTGTTCATTTGATTTTTTTTTTGTTTGTTTTTCTTGGAGACTTTGGAAGCAGGGGTTTTCATTTTGTTATCTTTCTCAGAGTGTGTGTTTTGATCTTCCTTGTCACCATAATAACTTTCTTTGGTCAGAATATTTTTTTTCTCTATTGTTTACTCACTTTTTCAGTCTATTACTCAATTTGAACTCTTTATTAAAGTAGAGTTCTGCTACCAGGCTGGTGGGCACACTGTCACAAGCTTCAGGGTTTTCAGAGATACCTGTAGGAATGTGTAAATTTTTAATTCCTCCATGATGGTGTGATATAAAGACTGGTGTGTTTACTACTCCCCTGGCCTGTGCTCTGGTCGGTTAGTGCCCACAAGTACTTTTTTTTTCTCTGGAATTGTGAGGAGAGTCTTTGCTTTACTTCAGTTGCAAGCTCTGATGTTCTGAGACTCCCACTCAGGACAACCTGGATCTGAGTATGGGCAAAGCAATAATGTTGTTTCCCCAGTGTTAGCACAGAGACTACTGTAATATCCTTCTGACCAGTTGTTTGACACTCTTACAGGCTGTGGGCTGAAAGATCTGGAAGTAGCTGCTGCCACTGCAGATTCAAGCCTGTTCCTGATTTGCTGGGGCCTGGTCTGTGCTGGTGTGGTCTATACTGAATGGTTCTCTCTCTCACTGTGGTGCCACAGACCTTTCTTGGCAATCTTCAAAGTTTTTTTTTTGGCAATGGTGGCCTGAGAGGTCTGTAAACCACCATTACTGCCATTGATTTAGTTACTCTGAGGCCTGCTCCTGGTGTGCTTTGACATGTTCTACACTAGACCAGTCTGTGCTGGATTGTGCTCATCTCTCACCATGAAAACAACTCATATTTCCTGCTGACCTTCCAGGTTGTCTTGGGCTAGAAAATTGTTTCCCTCCATCTTTTTGTGGTTTCCGCTGCTCTAGAATTTTTTTAGAAACATTATGTAAAGGTATTTGAAGGAATTGGGGTGAGAGTTCAAGGAACTCTCTTCAAGGAAGGGAAGAAGTTCTATATAACACTACATATTGTGTTTTCTGTCAATGTTTCATATCAATGATCTTGCCTTTCCAAACACTAACTTCATCATTATCATCATATTACTCTCATCAAAAATTTTTTTCACATCTACTTATATGAAGGGAGCTGGAAAGATTCATAAAACAGTACTTACTGATGGAGTCCACTACAAGTTTGTTCCAATTCTCAAGTGGACTCTTAATATGGCAAAGTAATCCTTTTACAATTACCTATTCAATTCACTTTCCCACTCACCACAGCTTCTTTTCCAAACATTTCATCCCTCCTTAAATTTCCTATATTTCCCCTTCCCCATCTTCTCAGCTAAGAAATTTATTTCATGTTTCATGGAAATAATTGCAGGCACCTACTGATCAATATATTTTTCCTTGTCTTCTTCATCCTCCATCAGTGACTCCCCTTCTTCCACTATCTCCTGCTTCAACCGTGTTTCACAGGAAGGCGTTTCTTTTTTCTTTGCGAAGACTAATCCCTCTGCATGCACAAGAGGTCCAATTCCATCTCATCTTGTACAATAGATTGCTTTGTTGCTTGCATCACCCCTATTTTCTTACTGATCTTCAGTTATTCACGATTTATTGGCTACATCTCTACTGTCTACCAACATGTATATGTCTCTGTCATGCATAATAAACTCTCACTTGATCCATCATCCATAATATTTATCATTCTATAATCTTTTTTGTATTTTATGGCTACAGTCTTTGGGGAAAAACCAAACAAAACAAAGAAAAAAAATCACCTCCTTAGAAGTCTCTGCTTCCTTCTCCCCCCTCCCATTTGTTCTTAGCTATTCGAAATGTGGCTTCTAATCTAACCATTCAACCAATCCCTCAAAAATTACTTATGGTCTTTTAATTGTTCAACCTAATGGCCTTTTCTGAATCCTCATCCCTCTTGATCTCTATACAGCTTTGTACATGATCAATCACCATCTTCTTATATGATGCTTCTCTCTCTTTGCTCTCCTGTTTTGTTTTGTTTTGTTTTCCTAACTGCTCTTTCTCTTTTTCCTTTATTGGAGACAGAGTTTTATTCATGGATCTATGTTCATATCCATGGTGGGGTAAGGGTGGAGAATTGAGAAGGGATAATGGGTGTGTGTGGCAGAGATTCCACCCTAGTCCTAGTCCCTCTTATCTTTTTCCTCTATATCATTTCATTATGAGATCTCATGATTTCAATTGTCATCTGTATGGAGAAGCCTCTCAGATCTACTTGCCCAGTCTTCTCAACCTTTCCACTGACCTCCATTCTCACATCTCCACTTGTCTTTCAGGCATCTTGAACCATGTACCCCAAAGATCTCTTAAGCTTATCATATCCCAAACTAAACTCATTATCTCCCACCCCAAATCCTCCTTTTCTCCTAATTGTATCTGCTAATAATTACAGTAAAGGGTACCACCATCCTCCCAGTCACCCAGATTTAGAAACCTCATCACCCTCGGTTCATCACTTTTTCACTTCCCATTCCTCCATCCTTTATATTGTAAGTGTTATCAATTTTGCTTACATAACTTTTCTTATATGCACCTTCTTCTATCCTTTGATCTGGTTCTGTTCTTATCACTTCACACCTGGACTTTTTAGTAGCCTTTTGGTTGGTTTTGCTGACTCAGTTCTTCCTCCTTCAGCCTATTCTCCTTTCAGAAGTCAAACTAGTCTTCCTGAAGAGAAAGTCTGATAGTAACACACACCTATTCAATAAATTCCATTGGCTCTCTACTACCTCCAGGACAAAATATAAAATATTCTGTTTGGCATTCAACATACTTAATGGGCTCTGCCTACATTTCCAATATTCATACATATATCTCAACCCCACCCCCAAAGAACTATGCTATCCAGTCACATTGGAAATTTTGCTGTTCCTTTAACAGGACATTCCACCTCTCTACTCTGGACATTCTCACTGACTGTCTTTCATGTCTGGAATTATTTTCCTTATCATATGCCCATACTGCCTTCTTTTATGTTCTAGCTAAAGATGTGCCATACTCTTTAAGAAATTTATTTTTTCAGTCCTCTGTAATCTTGATGCCTTCACTCTAATTTCCAAATTATCTCATATATTTCTTGTTTGTCTAAAGTTGTTGTTGTTGTTTTTAATAGTTTCTCCTTTATTAGGATTTGTGCTTCTTTAAGGCAGGGGTTGGTTGTCCTTTTTTTACTTTCTTTTTTTTTTCCCTCCAAATGTTTAGTACAACGACTGGCACACTCATTAGTACTAAATAAATGCTATTTGATTGACTGATTATCTGATAGTCATGACATATTAAATAATATAATTCGTAGTATACATAAGTTTTACCAAACAAACAAATCACCTGGTTAGAAATGGTGGAATGCAAATGTAACAACCCTTAGAAGCATATAGAGAGAGCCTTGCTCAACGCAATTCTACATATGGCTGTCAGAGCATTTAAAGGAATTTTATGACTGTTTCTTATCCATTCATCATGACGTGAACAAATGGTCTTTTGACTAGATCTAAGATGGACCTGAATGTGCATGCAAAAATATCTAATCAGTCAAAATGATCTTTTTCCCCCTCTCCTGGCTATATTCAAGTGAGCACAACAAACTATTGTGAGCCTCCAGCTTGGTGAGGGATGTTGAGCTCTGAACCACCATGTTAATTAAAAATTAAACAGTCATAGAATATCTGTATATTTATCACACAGATTTCGCTGTGCATTCTTATATGAACTGGTCTCTCATTGATTAGTCTTCCATTAAACAAGGTTTCAGAAGTTTGGTAACAGCATGTGAGATTATTTAAATATTGACAGAAATCAGAAACTCAAATTAATATTCAGCAAACTAGGTAATTTCTAAGTAAAAGTAAGTCAGTAATATTCACTGAAATAAGCCATTTTCTAGGGTCAATTCTCAAAAGTTTGGCATTGAAAAAACACTCTAACTATGAGGAATTTGAGCCTCTAATGAAAGGTAAAGGCATGGCATTCTGAAGAGAACAAGGGAACTTTATCAAAGATATTCAATTATTTTTGTTCTGTAGCTGAAAAGTGAACTTTCAGGGAACTACTATAACATAGAGGAATCTGTCTTTAATACATACATACATACACACATACATACATATGCAAATATACATACATATATGTGTACACACAAATACACATTTATACACACACATATATGAGTACAAACACATATACACACATGCATCTATATATACCCACATGAATATATACATACATATGTAATATTAAAAATCATATTTTTATATCTCGGAAAAAATGTTATTTTTTTAAAGTACCAGGTTAAATAAAAAAAGATAAGGTAAGGAAAAAAACTAGATTAATGAACAGATTCTGCTTACTTAGAAAATGGAAGGAATAAACAAATAAAAAAAGGTAAACAAAAAAAAACAAATTCAGATCATCCTAGAATCCCAATGTATTGCCATTATCTCATTATTGATCATAAAATAAATAGCCTAGAAGAGTTTGAGAATCAGTGAAAGTCAGTATTCAAAGGAAGTAATATCAAGAGGTTGAACCTATAGTTATCTTTACTTGGGATAGATGTCAGTTCTTTCAATAATTATAAGCTTTCTGTGTGCAAGAGAAGGTGTATGATCACACTTAGATTTGTTTCCTTGTAAAATTAAATCAAATTATTTTACACACTAAGCATCCATTATGGTTTATCATAGTTTCTTTTGCTAGTTTCATCTCTCTAACATATTCTAACTTCATTAAATCAGACACTGTTGTTTATCTAAATATTGCACCACCACCACCAGCACCACCAGCACCCCTAGTGCCTAGGATAGTGATATAAAGGTGTATTGGCTACTAAATAAATATTGAATGAATGATTATCATTCCAATTTGTCATAAGGTTCCTCTACTTATGAAAAGTTTGATCTATTTAAGAGAAAGGAGTATATTTTTGAACTTCTCCAGTTCATTTCAGTTAAACATTGATGGAGCTATATGCTTGGCGCTTTGCTCAGAATCTCCATAGAACTCCATGAGCACCATAGATATCCTGGAAAGAACAGTGGCTCTAGTAACAAGACTTTGATTGAAATGCTACTTCTGGAGTCATTTATCATTATTTGGTCTTACTTTACTCATTTGCAAAATGAGGGGTTTGAATTAAGTAATCTTCAAATTTTCTTTTTTTCTGCTCTAGGTCCCCTAAAACTTGGTAGCTAAAACAAAGAATTTATTGGATTCCATGGCCTTGAACACCCAGCCTAGTCTGTGGGTCATTACTTGGTAGTGAAACAAAGAATATAGAACAATGAAAAAAATAAGGAAATTCCGTTTAGTACTAAATATAAGTGATCACAGGATATCATCTGCTTATACTTAGTAAATCTTCTGTGACAATGAACATTAGTGTGGATATGGAAATAAACACAATTTGGTAATGGTATTCCCCTCTTTCCTCCCTCCCTCCCTCTTCTCTCTTCCTTTCTCCATTCTTTCCTTTCTTCCTTCCTTCCTTCCTTCCTTCCTTCCTTCCTTCCTTCCTTCCTTTGTTTTTTTTCCTTCTTTCTTCCCTCTGTGATATTCTATTTCTCTCTTCTCACTTCTACTGTTTTTTTCTTCTTTTCCTCTTTACTCTTCCCTATTATCTTCCTCATTTTCTGCTACTGTTGTAGTCCATGACTATGTAGTCCTGGTTCTGCTGATTTCACCTCACATTAACTTCCTTAGGTCTTTCCACAATTCATCACTGCTTTTTATCTTTTTTTTTTTAATTTGGAATCTCTGTTTTTAATGTGGACAAGTCTACACTAGCAAGTAGATATTTTAATTGAGATCATTGTATATACACTGTAATGCAGTATTGTTTCTAAATTCACCATAAGATGTATGTGGAATTAAGATTGATGTTGCCTTTATATGAGCCGTCATTCATCACAGAGAAATTTATTTTCATACTTAGACTCTAATCTCATGTGTTTGAGATGAGAAAATCTAAGTTAAAGAATGCTATAGAATTGCTGCATGCATCTAAAAATTAAATAAAAATTAAAGATTTGCTACTTGAAATGAACTCAAACATGTTTTCTATACTTTAGCATTAGATGCCTTTATTTTTTGCATTTGATTCAGGTATAAGGTAATAGAAAAGGACCAGTTACTCCATTCTTCCTCTGGCAATGGGGCAGAATACAACAGACATTTTAATTGTGGGTAAATATGTGTTTGTTAATTTTTTTTTAAGTACTGGCTATGAAGTAGATATGATGGGATGTATTCACATGATTAAACCTGCGTATAAATGACAATGTGAGAAATGACAAAATGGCTTTGAGAATAGAAAGTAGTGGTACACATAAAGAAGTTAATTTTGTACAGAAAAACATTTGCATGAAAAAGGGATCTTGGGAGAAGAAAAGAAAGGATTATTAAAGGCACTAAGTATAGTCAGAAGAAAACTGAATTATATTTCTGAAGCAACTGAGGCATGGAAGAAGAGAAATTTGCCCAAAAGACTTATTTAATATTTATTGGTTCTCAGGAAACTCAATTGAATACAGAGAAAAAACAGTGCTGCCCTGGGATGTAAAACCAGGCATCTTTAAGAAGAAATTTTTTCATGTAATCTTCTGCACTTCAGCTATACTTTGAGTGGCTTTGCATAACAATGGATTGAAATATGTCCAATTTCTTTTCTTTTCATTATTTTGATTGTTCTAATCATTTGTCTTGTTGATAATGGACATTAAAATATTCATCTTTATCTCTTGAATTTTATGATTTTAGGGAACATAGACTCTGAATTTCTCACTGTATCTAAAAATTAATGTATACAAAGTTGCTGTAACAGCAAGCACCTTAGCATACCTAGGGCGGCTACTAGCACAGGTTCTTAGATCTGCTTTTCTAAAGGAAAGCAACTCAAAATGGGTTAACGGTTTCACTTTAATCAATCAAACATATATCATTTACCTAGTTCAG
>JAQQSV010023368.1:0-10386 GCA_028646515.1 Pseudochirops corinnae
TGTTGACTCTCTTTTTATGATTTTCTTGCATCATTCTCATTTCTCTTCCCAATTTTTCCTCCACTTCTCTTATTTGGTTTTCAAAATCCTTCTTAAGTTCCTCTATGGCCTGTAACCAGCTTACATTTTTCTTGAAAGCTTTTGGTGTGGGAGTTCTGACTGTGTTGTCTTGCTCCTGTTCCATGCTTTGATCCATTTTGTCCCCAAAAAAGGAATCTAAAATTGGATTGCTGAGCTTGGTTTGCTTCCTTTACCTGCTCAATTAATGTGATTTTTGAGCCACAGAATAACTCTGCTTTCAGAGGGGAGAGCTTTATCCCAAATTACTGGGGTTTTTGCAGCTGCCAGAGCTATTAGGAGGCACAGTCTCTGCAGCCCCATCTAACTTTCAGCTCACTGGGCACACACTTCAGGACCACCACCCAAGACCACAATCTCAATCCAGGCAGCTCAAGGCAAGAGCACTTAGCCTCTGAATGATGGCTTGACCCTCCTGCAATCTGCAGGCCGTGAGCTCTGAAGCAACCATGTGGAGGCAGAGGAAGGGTGGCTGCTTCTGCTGCTTTCTTGCCCTCAGTGTGGATGGCCAGACGCTCTCCCCAAAATTTAGCTGAGTTCCACTGACCTTTCACTTTGTCCTTGTTTCTTATGGGTTGATAATTCTGGAAATTGCCACAGCTGCCAGTGATCCACTCTCTTGAAAGCTCTAGCCATGGCTTGTCCTGGCCACCCCGGGGCCAAGCCACTGTATCAGGCTGGGCTGGGCTCAGCTCCCAGTGCTCTGCAATGAGCCCTTCGCATCCTGCCTGCTGGGCTGCCCCCAGCAGGAGATGTGTTTTTCTGTAATTTTATGAGTTCTGAAGCTCTAAAATTGTTTGGAGTCATATTTTATACTTATTCGAGGTGGTTATGGTGGGAGCTGAGGAGTTCTCCTGCTTCTACACTGCCATTTTGACTCTGCCCCCTCTGTCCCTTCTTTAAAAAGAAGTAGGGACTGGGAAAGAAAAGAAATGGGATCGACAATCTGATGCACCCAGAAATTGAAGTGTTTATTTATTGCTATACCCTCCCCAACTCTGTCCTCCCTTCTTAGGCATATCCTCTCCTTTCTCTGTGCTCCCTCCCTTTCCCCCTATTTAATTTAAGGTATTTGTACATCAAAATTAGTATTTTTTAAACCTGCTTTTGTCAAGTTCAAATAAGAACCACAACTTCCTCTTCTATCTTCATGTATTCTTCAGGAGCATCTCAATTATTAGAAATAGTAAATTTCTTGTGCTTCCTTACTTCTTTTTCCTTTCCTTTTTCTTTACTCACCAAATCAGCAAAAATGAATAACCATCATCCCTCCCTTCAATCATCTCTCTTTACTCAATCTCTGACCTTTGAAGACAATGGAATTTTGAGGGAACATTTGTTGTTTCTCAGCTTATTACAAAATAAGCACTTACTCATCATTTATCCCCTCCCAATTGCTTAAATGTCTTTACCATTCTGGATTTCTCTTGTCTGCTGTGTATATGCTTCAGGATCCTATCTAATTCTGGTCTTTTCATCATGAATATTTGAAGGTCTTCTGTTCTAATATTTGAAGGTCTTCCCCTGTAAGATCATACCTAACTTTGCAACATAAGTTATTCATGGTTGTGAGACTTTTCTTTTGACTTTTGGAATATCACATTCCAATATCTTCTTTCTTTTGTTCCTTTGCTCCTGATCTGTTTTTGGCTATAATATTTTTTCTTTGACCTGAAATCTCTGGCTTTTGGTTTTGACCAGTGGTTCTCAACCTTCCTAATGCCACAACCCTTTAGTACAGTTCCTCATGTTGTGGTGACCCCCAACCATAAAATTATTTTTGTTGCTACTTCATAACTGTAATTTTGCTACTGTTATGAATCGTAATGTAAATATCTGATATGCAGGATGTATTTTCATTGTTACAAATTGAACATAACCCACAGGTTGAGAACCGCTGGTTTTGACAGTTTATGAGTTTTAAATTTGGGGTTTTTAATAGGAGGTCATTGGTGGATTCTTTATGTTTTCACTTTGGTTTTAAATGATTCCTTAAAATACAGTATTCAATATTTTTTAGTTTAGTCATGGTTTTCACAGGGATTCTGATGATTTCTAAATTATTTCTCTTTGACTTTGTAGAAGTATATTAATATTCTTTATAATTTCTCTTGAAATAGTAAGAATTAATATTTCTACCTAAAGCTCTTTTTAGACATTTGAAAAAAGTACCTTTGAAAGATGGGTGGAGATGGAGGACAAAAAGGCTTTTCTTAGGGAGATGTTGTATAGATAAAATCATTGATTTCCTTACCCCTAAAGTGATTAATGCGAGAACCCACCAAAGAAATGCCCTTTTCCATGAAAAGAGAATCACCCTTTCTGCCCCAGGTATATTCCAGATGGGGTGTAGGATGTGTTCAGGGAAGATTAGTACCACTGGTGAGAGGGCTGCTGAGCCCTTTCTAGGACTGCTTTCTACCATTGGCATCTATTTGATCCACCTAAATTTCACCTGTGGCTTCAAGAAGCTAGAGCATGTGTGACAGCTCTACCTCAGTAAACCATTTTGGCAGATGAGCTTAAACCAGTAAACCAAGACTTAGTCTCAAACCCATCAGTGAGTTGGGGGTGGGGGATGTCTAACCCAAGCATGTGAAGACTTTCTCTGATGGAACAGGCAGAGGAGAATAATTTGTGGCCATGAAGACAGCTGAAGCAGGCACCGTGGAGCACCTCTATGTTGGTTAGACATGGAGGACACCAAGATCATTCGCCGCATCTCAAGCCTTCACCGGTCATCTTGACTCATTCCTACTGCTGGACTGTGACAACTGTGGAAGAGAGAGTAAGGTTGGTCATTTCATGCAACTCTGTCTCACTTAAATCCAATTTATGCATGAATCAAAATGTCATTCATACCATTTTGCCATTTTTACCTATCTTGAAGTCCTGTGGTGACTGGCAAGTGATGAAGCAGCAGGTGAGGATGTATTGGGAGCTATCATCACAACTCTGCACACAAGTGGCCTAGGCCAGAGGGTCATCTTCTCACTGGAAGCAGCAGTGGGATACGGCAGTCCCCTGGGTGTTTGAGCAGCCTTGTAAGGACTACACTATTCACCTCCTGGTGTGAGGAAGGACTAGAAAAGGTGTCTTAAAAATTGCCTGCTTGCCCAACACTGGCCTGTTTACCTTGGAAGATAGGGATCCTCCCCTGTGGTCAAAACACACACAAAAATATGTACTTCTGCAAAGGTGATCCCACTAACCATCAGTACATGGAATGTGTGCACATTTAGGGAAAACACAAAATCCAGTAGATCTAAAAGATCTTTTGTTGTGAAAGAACTCAGGAGGTACCACATTCAAATAGCAACCCTGAGCAAAACAAGGATAGCAAACAAAGGCAGTGTACTGAAGTTGGAGCTGGATACACATTTTTCTGGAGTGGCCTCAGTGAAGGGAAATGCAATGAAGCTGGCTGCAGGTTTTGCAATCCAAAACTAATCTAGTCAACAAGCTTGAATGATGCCCAAAAGGAGTATATAACAAGCTCATGACAACGCAATTGTCACTTGCAGGAAAACACCATGCCACCCTCATCAGTGCCTATCCTTCCACTATGACAAACCTTGATGAGGTCAAAGAAAAATTTTGTGAAGACCTGAGACCCTCATCAACAATTTGCCAAATGACTGAAGTTTATAATTCTAGCTGATTTTAATGCTAGAGTAGGCACTGACTACCAGACATAGCAGGGAGTCCTTGGGAAGAATGGAGTTGGAAAAAGCAATAGCAATGGTCACTTTGTACTCAAGACTTGTGCATCTCATGACCTTATCACCAACATTGTCCATTTACCTAAATGCAATAAAACTTCGTGATGTGCCCTCACAACAAACATTGGCATTTAATAGACTATTATAAGGAAAAAAGATAGGATATGAGAGTGACAAAGGCAATGTGTGGCACAGAGTAATGGACCGTTCATAGACTAATCCTCTCCAAAAACTAAATAGTCACATTCAACAAAAGCAGTGGCAAGATGACTATCAGAAGACTTAATGTCAACAGATTAGATCACTTCTCTGAGTGGAAACAGTGTGTGGTTAACTTAGAGGAAAAGTTGGCAACAGTGGAACAGAAAAAGAGTGGTCAGTTTTTCAAGATTAGGTATACAGCACTGCATTTACTCATCTGAGACAAAATACTCACAAACATCAAAGCTGGATTGACAAAAGTGATGGGGATATTCAGAAGCTGCTAAACCAGTGGTTCTCAACCTGTGGGTTATGTTCAATTTGTAATAATGAAAATACATCCTGCATATCAGATATTTACATTATGATTCATAACAGCAGCAAAATTACATTTATGAAGTAGCAACGAAAATAATTTTCTGGTTGGGGGTCACCACAACATAAGGAACTATAATAAAGGGTCGCAGCATTAGGAAGGTTGAGAACCACTGTGCTAAATGAAAAATTAGAACTCTACAGACCTTACCTGCAAAATAGTTTATCTATCTCTAAGAAGGCAGCATTTAATTCCATTAAAATTAAAGTACAAGGAAAGCTTAGAGAGATGTAGGATTCTTGGCTCAATAAGAAGGCAGGCAAAATCTAGTTTTATACTGTTAGTAACAACTGAAAGTGCTTTTATAATGCCCTGAAGGCTATTTATGGGCCAAAAATGTATTCTACATCTCAACTCCACAGCTCTTATATAGTCACCTTGATTAGGGTGTAAACATTTCCATAGTGTTCTCAACATACCATCATCAACCAATACTAAAGTTATTGACCACTTACTTCAGGTTGAAATCATTCCCTCTCTAGCTGAATGTCCAACTGTAAAAGAGGTTTTGAATGCCATTTTGGTCCTCTTGTGTGGCAAAGCACATAATTCTATCCCAGTTGAGATTTACTAGGTGGCGGGTCCATTATTCATACAAAAGCTGACTAGGCCCAGATGACGTGGTATGTGAAGGCCTGGATGACATGGTGGCAAGTTGATCTACCAACCACAAGGGCCATTCCCAGGCCTATCACCAAAGCGATTGGATCTGGCGAAGCTGAGTAAGAGACAAATTCAGGGCCTGCAACAGTGGCAGCAGCTACTCCTAGGACTATCAACCCACAGCCTGGAAATTTAAAAAGCACCTATCTGAACTTCCAGGGACCAGGATGGCAGAGTGAACCCTGACTGCTACAATCCTCCCCTCCCCCCGACCCTGAAAACAGAAATTATTGCCACAGAGCAAAATTTAAAATAGAATAGGCTTGGGAGTCCAAGAGGAAGTGTGTGGCTAAGGCCCTGCCTCAAAATGGATAAAAAGCAGACTACAAAGACAAAGACTCTAGAATTCTATTACTGAGAGAGGGAGGAACCAAATTCAGAAGGAGACAGCATTGACCCCCACTGCCACAGCTAAAGCCTCAACAGGGAATATGAATTGGTTTCAAGCCCAGAAAGCATTCTTAGAAGAGCTCAAGAAGGACTTTAAAAATGAAATTAGGGAGGTAGAAGATAAAATGACTAATTTTTTAAAAATTAAAATAGAAAAACATTTCAATGAAGCAAACAGCTCCTTAAAAATAAAAATGTGTGAACTAAAAATGAAATCTGAACATATGGAAAAGGAGCTTCAAAAACTAATAGAGGAAAGTAATTCGCTAAAAATTAGAATCAACCAAATTGAAACTAATGACTCTCTGAGGCACCAAGAATCAGTCAAACAAAACATCAAAAATGAAAAATTATAAAAAAAGGTAAAATATCTTGATGGAAAAATAACTGACCTTGAAAACAGATCCAGGACTGATAATCTGAGAATTATTAATCTACCAGAAAATCATGATGAAAATTGAGCCTGGACATACCTTCCAAGAGCTCATCCCGGAAAACTGCCCTGAGATCCTAGAAGCAAAGAGCCTAAAATAAATATTGAAAGAATCCCCGGATGCCTCCTGAAAGAGATCCCAAATTGAAAACTCCACAAAATGTTATAGCCAAATTCCAGAACTATCAGGTAAAGGAGAAAATACTACAAGCAGCTAGAAAGAAACAATTCAAATATTGTGGAGTTACAGTGAGGATCACACAGGATCTGGCAGCTTCTACACTAAAAGAGTGGGGGGATTAGAATATATTTCACAAGGTGAAAGAGCTCAGGTTACAACCAAGGATCAGCAATCCAGTGAACCTGAGCATAATGTTTCAGGAAAGGAGATGGTCATTCAATGATATAAGGGACTTCCAGACCTTTCTGATGAAAAAGCCAGAGCTCAATGGAAAATTTCAATCTCCAATCACAAGATTCAAGAGAGACATAGAAAGGTAAATAGGGAAAACACACACACACACACACACACACAAACACAAAATTTGTTATTTAATAAGAGCAAACTGTTTACATTCCTATATAGGAAGCTTATACTTGTAAGTATTGAGAATTCTATACTTATTGTGATATTTAAAAGGGATATAGATAAATAGAAGTAGTGGGTATAAATTTTAAAAAATGATGATTAGAAAAACCTTATTAAGGGTTGCAAAGGGACTGTAATGTAAGAACAGGAAAGAATGAAGCAGAAAAGAGTAAATTATGCCACACTAAGGCATAAAAACATTATAGTAGGGGGAAAGAAGAGAGGAAGATGAACATTATATGAGCTTCACCCTCATTGGTTCAGGTGTAAGGAGAGTAACATAATTAGTTAAATATAGGATTCTACTGAGAAAAGACATAGAGACAGGCCCTGGAGACCCAGCCTGCATGTGCCGAGAGGCCCCCACATGAGGTCTGATGATCCACCAACCACAAGGGCGACTCCAAGGCCTATCACCACAGGGCATGGATCAGGGAGCTAGGTAAGAGAAAAAGGGAGGGCCCATGGCAGGGGCAGCAGTTATACCCGGGACTATCTGTTCACAGCCTGGAAATTTAAAAACCTGCTATCTGAACTTCCAGGTACTAAGATGATAGTCTGAACCCTGGCTGCTCCAATCCCCCCCCTGACCCTGACAACACAGTAATTATTAGCCCAGAGGAAAATTTTAAGCAGTAAAGGCTTAGGAACCCTGGAGGAAGGGCATGGCTAAGGTTCTGCCTCAAAATGGGAAGAAAGCAGGCTACAAAGACAAAGACAAAGACTCTGGAATCCTATTATGGTGAGAGGGAGGAATCAAACTCAGAAGGAGAGAGTACTGATTCCACGCCCACAGCTGAAGCCTTAACAGGGACTATGACCTGGTCTCAGGCACAGAAAGCATTCCTAGATGAGCTCAAAAAGAACTTTGAAATTCAGCTTAGAGAGGCAGAAGACAAAATCAACACCTCTTACAAAAACAAAATTGCGAAATTAGAAAAACATTACAATGAAGAGAACAGCTCCTTAAAAAGCAAAATGTGTGAACTAAAAATGAAATCTGAGCCTATGGAAAAGGAGCTTCAAAAACTAACTTAGGAGAATAATTTGCTAAAAACTAGAATCAACCAAATTGAAGCCAACGACTCTATGAGGAACCAAGAATCAGTCAAACAAAACATCAAGACTGAAAAATTAGAAAAAGAGATAAAATATCTCAATGGAAAAATAACTGATCTGGAAAACAGATCCAGGAGTGACAATCTGAGAATCATTGGTCTACCAGAAAATCATGATGAAAAAATGGGTCTGGACAATATCTTCCAAGAGCTCATCCAGGAAAAGTGCTGTGAGATCCAAGAACCAGAGGGTAAAATAGAAATTGGGAGAATCCACCAGACACCTACTGAAAGAGATCCCAAATTGAAAAGTCTGCAAAACATTGTGGCCAAACTCCAAAACTATCAGGTAAAGGAGAAAATACTACAAGTGGCCAGAAAGAAACAATTCAGATATCACAGAACCACAATGAGGATTGCACAGGATATGGCAGCCTCAATGTTGAAAGATCAGAGAAACTGGAATATGATTTTTCGCAAGGCAAAAGAGCTTGGGCTACAACCAATAATCACCTATCCAGGGAGACTGACCACAATCTACCAGGCAAGGAAATGGGCATTCAGTAACATAACAGAATTCCAGACCTTCCTGATGGAAAAGCCAGAGCTCAATGGAAAATTAAACCTCCAATTACAAGACAAGGAAAGACATAGAAAGGTAAATAAGAAAAAAACCACGCACACGTAACTTGTTGTTTAACAGGAGCAAACTGTTTGCATCCTTATATGGGAAGCTGATACCTGTTAATATCGTGAACTCTATACATATGGCAACATCTAAAAGGGATATAGACAAATAGAGGGTGTGGGTATAAACTATACAAAATGATCATAAAAATCCTTGTTAAGGGACTGCAATGGAAGAAGAGGAAAGAATGAAGCAGAAAAGGGTAAATTATGCTACACAAAGAGGCATAAAAACAATATAGTAGAGGTAAAGGAGGAAGGGAGGTGACCATTATATGAGCTTTTCCCTCACTGGTTCTGGTGCAAGGAGGGAATAACTTAACCACTTAAATATAGGACTCTATGGAGAAGAGACATAAAACCTATCATAATAGAGGGAAAGAGGAGAGAGAGAGGAGCACTGCAGGAGATCTATTCTCATCAACCTTGGTTGGAGGAAGAAATAACATACAACACTGAGTATAAAAATTGATCATATCCTATAGGCAGTAGGAGGGGGGAAGGGCCAAGAAATGGAGGTGGGAGGGAAAAAGTAGTAAGAGAGAAGGCTAGGAAAAGGGCGGGGTGGATAAGAAGGGAATACTGAGGGAGGCGGCAGTCAAAAGGAAAACTTTTAAGAAGGGGAAGGGAGAAGGGAAAAAACAAAAGCATAAACAGGGGAGGGAATAGGATGGAGGGAAAGACAGAGATAGTAATCATAACTGTGAATGTGAATGGGATCAACTCTCCCATAAAATGGAGGCAGATAGCAGAATGGAATAAAAACCATAATCCGACATTATGCCATTTATAAGAAACAAATCTGAAACAGAACGATACACACAGGGTAAAGGTAAAAGGCTGGAGTAAAATATATCATGCCTCAGCTAATGTAAAAAAAGCAGGGGTAGCAATCCTTATCTCAGATTAAGCAAAAGCAAAAATAGATCTAATTAAAAGAGATAAGGGAAGAAACTATATCCTGCTAAAAGGCACGAATGAAAATGAGGCAATGTCAATACTAAACATTTATGCACCAAGTGATACAGCATCTACATTCCTAAAGGAGAAATTAAGGACACTAGAGGAAGAAATAGATAGCAAAACTATACTAGTGGGGGACTTAAATCTCCCCCTCTCTGAGCTTGATAAATCTAACCTCAAAATAAACAAGAAAGAAGTTAAGGAGGTAAATAGAATCATAGAGAAGATAGATATGGTAGACCTCTGGAGAAAATTGAATGGGGATAAAAAGGAATATACCTTCTTCTCAGCAGTACATGGCACAGACACAAAAACTGACCATGTACTATGGCATAAAAACCTCACAATTCAGTGCAAAAAGGCAGAAATATTAAATGCATCCTCCTCAGATCATGATGCAATAAAAATTATATGTAAAAAAAGGCCATGGAAGGATAGACGAAAAACTAGATGGAAACTAAATAATTTAATCCTAAAGAATGAGTGAGTCTAAAAAGAAATTATAGACACAATCAGCAACTTCATTCAAGAGAATGACAATAATGAGACAACATACCAAAACTTGTGAGACGCAGCAAAGACAGTTCTAAGGGAAGTTTTATATCCCTGAATGCATACATGAATAAATTAGAGAAAATGGAGATCAATGAATTGGGCATGCAACTGAAAAAGCTAGAAAATGAACAAACTGAAAATCCCCAATTAAGTACTAAATTAGAAACAATGAGAATCGAAGGAGAGATTAAAAAAGTTGAATTCAAGAAAACTATTGAATCAATAAATAAAACTAAGAGTTGGTATTATGAAAAACCCAACAAAATCAATAGACTTTTACTCAGTATGATAAAAAAAAAAGAAGAAGAAAACCAAATTACAAATATAAAAACGTAAAGGGTGAATCTACCTCCAATGAAGAGGAAATTAAAACAATAATTAGGAATTATTTTGCCCAATTGTATGCACATAAATTTGACAATCTTAGTGAAATGGATGAATATTTACAAAAATACAAGTGGCCCAGATTAATTGAAGAGGAAGTAAATTACTTAAATAACCCCATCTCAGAAAAAGAATTGAACAAGCCATCAATGAACTCCCTAGGAAAAACTCTGCAGGGCCACATGGCTTTACTAGTGAATTCTATCAAACATTTAAAGATCAATTGATTCCAATACTTTACAAACTAATTGGGAAAATTGGAGAAGAAAGAGTCCTACCAAATTCTT
>JAQQSV010023369.1:0-10386 GCA_028646515.1 Pseudochirops corinnae
AGAGAGAGAGAGAGAGAGAGAGAGAGAGAGAGAGAGAGAGAGAGAGAAGAGAGAGAGTCCACTACTTAGGACACACTACTTAGTTGTAAAATGCCTGGTCTTGATCTACATTTCTGAGTTACTCTGTTGTGAGGGACTAACTCAGTTGTTTCCATATGAAATTGGAGAGTAGTGAGAGCGTGGCATAACTTGGGCATCAGGTCTGGAGCACACCTCCCATCATGATTGATTCCCATATCTCTTCCTGCAATGTATAGTTTGTCTTTTGTTCTCAAAGAGGACCATGACATCAGGGAGATGCAATTACTCACTCAAAGGAAGGACTTCCCCCACTGGTGAAGTATTGATATATACCTTGGCCCTTTGGAGAGTTGGCTCTCTTTGTCTCTTTAGTCCTAATATATCATTGTCTCTTCTGCCCCTACTCATGGATTATTTTAAGTTAAGTACTTTCCCTTGTGCAAGGTAAAATGCACCAGTAACAAAGGCCTAGTTCAGTGGTTCTCAACCTTCCTAATGCCGTGACCCTTTAATATAGTTCCTCATGTTGTGGCAACCCCCAACCATAAAATTATTTTCATTGCTACTTCATAACTGTAATTTTGCTATTGTTATGAATCATAATGTAAATATCTGATATGCAGGATGTATTTTCATTGTTACAAATTGAACATAACCCACAGGTTGAGAGCCGCTGGCCTAGTTCTTTTAGCATTATTGGCCAACTTGCTTCTTCTGTGAAAATTCTAAGAGGTGGATGTGAAGAAGAAACCTCCTAGCCTTTAATACCAACCTCAGTAATATCTTTTAGATGGATTGATACAGAAGGGGATATTCTTTCCAAGCTGAACCAAAAACTCCTAGTCTGATTCCCAAGATTGGGTGATTTTCTTCATTCAGAGATATACTAAACTTCTTGTGAACTAAGATGCAGCCACAACGCCAAAACCACCCTACTTTATTGCCCTTTATCATTCCCTATAGACTCCCTTGACCCCTCTCTCTTCTTCAAAGATTCTGAGACTTGAATCATGGTCAATGACTAGGATATGTCAAGTTTCAATTAGTGGTCTCTTCCCTCATATCTTTAATTTAGGTTCCTAGTCATCAGAAAAGAGTCTTGAGTATAACGCAAAAGCAGCTACAATGGACTGGTGTTTACAAATAAAGCACAAATGATTAAGAAAGATTCAGCAGACTGAAAAAAGGGGCAGCCTATTTTTGTTCTTTACATTCTCTTCCAACTGAATTCAGGATTAAAGATGGCTGAACATGCATGAAGAGTAAGGTCAGTTCCAAGGTAGAACTTCCTGATAGTAAGGTTAACTAAGCATTGGAAGGAAGGGTAATTGAACCTTTTCCTCTCAAAGTCTTATAAAAATGATTCATTTAACCATCAGGTGGCATCCATAGCTATTAACTGGGGAGTTGCACACTCACCTTGCAGGTGGGAGCACCCATTTCCCTCGGGGTGGAAGTGCTGAGCACAATTCACATTGGAAGAAGGAATTCACTGTGGTCATCTGGTCTCCACTAAAAGACCACCTGAGAGGCAGACCTCATTACTTTATCCAGATAACCCTTTCCATTTTGAACTAATTGTTATAGTTCCCCTTTGTGTCAAACTGAATTATGCCAAACTTCTATCCATCACTCCTATTTCTGTCCTTTGGGGATCAGCAAAGCAAATATTTGAAAGATTGTCATTTGGAAAACAGGATCAAATTTGAAAACAACTATGTCTCATCCTCTCAGTCAGCCAAGTCTCTTCTTTATTCAGGCTAACTGTCCCAGTTCCTTCAAATTATTCTGATATGGAATGGTTTTGAGTCTCCACATCTCTCAATACAAGCATTTTTAAGTGCCTACTATGTTTCAGGTATTGGAACAGGGCAGCTAAGTAGTATAGTGGAGAGAGTGCTAGGACTGGATTCAGAAAGACCTAAATTCAAATTCAGCCTCAGACACTTACTAGCTCTGTGACCTTGGGCAAGTCACAACCTCTGTTTGCTTCAGTTTCCTCAGCTATAAAATGGGAATAATAAGAAGATCTATCCCTACCACCCCCACACCCCAGGGAGGTTATTAGGATCAAATGAGATAATATTTGTAAAGCACTTAGCACAGGGCCTGGCTCATAGTAGGCACCATAAAAATGTTGGTTATTATTTATACAAAGTTCTGAGAATACTAAGAAAAAATGAAACAATCCCTGATGTTAAGGAGCTTATATTCTGTTGGGTGAAAACAAATAAGTACATATATACAATATATACAAAGTAAACACAAGGTAATTTTGGGGAGAAAGGAGATTATTGACAATGAGGGAGCCGGAAGGACCTCATTTAGGAGGAGGAACTGGAGTAGAGGCTTGAAGAAATTTAGGTTTTCTAGGAAAACATTTCAGTATCTTTAGATCATCCTTGTTGCTTTTTTGTAGGAGTATTATGCCAAAGTCTCTTCCTTTTCCATTCATCCTCTGCATAGCTCCCAAGGTGATTTTATAAAGGTCTGACTATATCAGGACCCTATTCAGTATATTACTCCTTTATAGATTGTAAAATTTTTAAAAAATAAAAAGATCCCAAAAGGACAGAAATAGGAGCAATGGGTAGAAGTTAGAGAGACATAATTCAGTTTGACACAAGGGGGAGACTTTGTAACAATAAATGTCTCATTTTGAAAGTCTCTTCCTTTTCCGTTCATCAAAGGCATAGCTCCCATGGTGTTTTACAAAGGTCTGACCATGTCAGGACCCTATTCAGTAGATTACAATGGCTCCCTATTACCTCTACAATCAAATCCAAATTTCGCTATTTGGCATTTAAAGCCCTTCATACCTGGGTTCCAACCTACCTTTCCAGCCTTGTTATACATTACTTCTATCACACTGTACAATCCAACCAAACTAGCTTTCTTGGTAATCCTCAAACTTGACATATCCCCTCCTTTCTCTGTGCTTTTTCACTGGCTAGCCCATATGCCAGAAATAAGATCTTCTATCTCTAAGAATACCTAATTTCCCTCAAAGCTGAATTTAAGTACCGTACAGTGGTTCTCAACATTCTTAATGCCACGACCCTTTAATACAGTTCCTCATGTTGTGGTGAACCCCAACCATAAAATTATTTTCAGAACTGTAATTTTGCTACTATTATGAATTATAATGTAAGTATCTGATATGCAGGATGTATTTTCATTGTTACAAATTGAACATAACCTACAGGTTGAGAATCACTGCTACATGAACAGACAATCTGAAGGCCTTCCCTAATTTATCTTGACATTGTAAAGGTAGTTACTAAAACCTGGATAATCCTTACTGTGGATCCTTGATTCTTTTTCTGGCTGCTTGCAATATTTTTCTTTTATATGAAAGCTTTGGACTTTGGCAATGACATTCCTGGGAGTTTTCATTTGGGGGCTTATTTCAGGAATTGGTTAGTGGATTTTTTCTATTTTTACATTACTCTCTTGTTCTAATATGACAGGCAGTTTTATTTAATAATTTCTTGAATTGTGATATTTGGTTTCTTCCTTTTGGGGGGGAGGAGGGTTATGGATTTTAAGCAATCCATAAATTTTTAAGTTTCCTTGATCTGTTTTCTTGGTCAGTTATTTTCGATATGAGATACCTCACATTTTCCTCTATTTTTCCAATCTTTTGACTATGTTTTAATAACTCTTATTGTCTCCTGGAGTCATTAACTTTTATTTGGTCTATTCTAATTTTTAGGCAGTTTTGTACCTCTTATATTAAACTAGTGATTCTTTTTTCAAATATCTCCTATTTAGCTCTTATTTCTTGTATAATATAATTTTAAACTCTTCTTAAAAACTCTTGCATCATTTCTCCTAGAAATTCTGGTGGTTCTTATTGGCAACCTTTTTTTTTTTTAATAAAAAATTCTTTGATTGTAGGTATTTTTTAGTTATTCTCTTCTGGTCACTCTAGTAACATATAAGTACTTTGTAATTCTTTTAAACTGACTATTTTTTAATGTTGAAGACTCAGGAGTTGAATCTATAAAGGAGTGGAAAACATGAAATAAGATATTTCAAAATATATAGGTCTACAACAAGAAATAATTTACCCAGGTAAAACTGAACATAATGTTACAAGAGTAAAAATGGATCTTCAATGAAATAGACTTTCAACTATTCTTGATATAAAAACTGGAGCTGAAAAGGAACTGTGAGATACAAATTTAGGAATTAAGAGAAAAATAAAATGGTAAGTGTAAGTAAAAAATTGGAAAGAACTTTATAAGAATGAACTGTTTACATTCTAATGAACGGAAGGATGATAGAAATGTCCTTTCAGAATCCTAATGTCATAAAAGGTCATAGAGGTAATCAAAGAATACAGATAATTTAGAGGTGGTTTTGTTATGTTCTGATGATGCTGAAAGAAGAAAAGAGGGGAAGATACAAAAGGTGAAAAATGGGAGGAAATGGGACAACTTATGTAATTGGGTTATGCAAGTAGACCTACACATGAATGTAGATTGAATGAATGGAGCAGCTTCACTTGAACTTCACTTTCATCTAAACTGGACAAAAGAATATATACGCATACACACAATTTGGTATAGGAATAAATTCAGCTCAACAGGGATACAGAAAGGAAGAAGAAAATGGGAAAATAGAGAATGTAGATTCAGGAAGGGACTAGTCCTAAGCAAAAAACCCTAGGTTTGGAGAAGGGATAGTAAAGAGCAAATTAAGAGGAAAGCTAAAAGTAAGAACTTATAGTAAAGAATGTGTGCATAGTAAACAAAATCTAACAATATATTATTTACTACAAACATATATGAAATATAAAGATGCACAGAGAGTTCAGATAAGAGCTTGGAACAAAATCTATTGTGCCTCAGCTGAACACAAAAAAAGTAGGGGGTAGCAATTGTGATTTTAAACAAGTTAACAACAGAAATAGACTTAATCAGAGTTAAGCAAGGAAACTACATTTTGCTGAAAGGCACTATAGACAATGAAGTAATTTCAATACTTAATATATGTGCACTGAACCATAGAGCATCTAAATACTTAAGAGAAAAGTGAAATGAATTATAAAGAGGGATAAACAATAAACTATTGATAGTGGGGACCTAAATGTACCCCTTTTAAACCCTAGATAAATGTAATGAAAAAATAAGTTAGAACTTGTATAGAATTGTAGAAAAGTTTGCTATGATAGAACTCTTGTGATTATTGAATAGGAATTTTTTTTAAGTATATATATTTTCAGTTCTTCATAATACTTTTACAAAAACTGGCCAGGTATTCAGACTTTAAAATCTTGCAAAACAATGGAGAAAAGCAGAAGTAATAAGCATATTATTTACTGACCACAATGCAATAAAAATATATTAAATGGCCACTGGAAAAAAAAAATCAACTGGAAGCAAAATAATTTAATCCTAAAGAACTGTTAGTAAAAAAGAAATCATGGAAATGATAATTTTCTTAAAGATAATTACAATGACATGCCATGTCAGAAATTTTTTGGAATTCTACCAAAGTGATCCTTAAAGAAAAATTTGTATTTCTAAATATTTTCAATTAACAAGAGAAAAAAAATCACAGATCAGTAAATCAGACAAGCAAATTTTAAAAATACAAAATTAACCAATTTAAAAATCTCAATTAAACACCAAAACAGAAAATCCAAAAATCAAGGGATTAACAAAACTAAAAATAAACAGAAAAAAATGTTAAATTGATAAATAAAACTAGAAGTAGAGGTGGTTGGGTTTTTTTTTTTAAGAAAAGAAAAATCATAAAATGATAAATCATGAGCTAATTTGATTAAAAAGAAAGTGGAAAACCAAATTACCAGTATTAAAAAATGAAAATGGAGAATTCACAAGAAATGAGGAGGAAACAATTATTATTAGGAGTTATTTTGCCCTACTCTTTGCCACTAAATGCAACAGCTTAAATAACAAAATTAGTATTTACAAAAACATAAAATACCCAAATTAATAGATCTCAGAGGAAGAAATTGAACAAGGCATATACGACCTCTCAAAGGAAAAAGAAAACACAACAACCCAGGTCCAGATGTACTCACAAGTGAATTCCATCAAACTTTCAAAGAATAATTAATTTCAGTGTTCCATAAACTATTTGGGGGGAAAAAAATAGCAAAGAAATGAATCCTACCAAATTCCTTCTATGACACAAATAACGCCTTATAATATCAGTCAGAGCTCAAAAATAAAAAGAAAATGAGACCAATATCCCTAATGAAGAGTAAAGCAAAAATTTCAAATAAAATATTAGCAAAGGCTATGACAACATATCACAAAAAATATACACTATGATCAAGCTGAATTTATACCTAGAATAAAGAGTTGGTTTGTTATCAGGAAAACTATAAACTTACTTAACCATATTAATGACAAAAACAAAAGGAATCAAGTGATTTTATGAATAGATACAGAAAAAGTTTTTAACAAAATACAATCTCCATTTCTGGTTTTTAAATACTACACAATATAGGAATAAATAGACTTTTCCTTAACATGATAAATAGTGTATATATAAAACCAACGGCTAGCATTGTACATAGCAGGGATAAACAATCTTTTCCAATTAAATTGGAGGTAAAATCGTCACCACTTCTATTTGACATAACACTTGAAATGCTATCTTTAGCAATACTACAAGAAAAGAAAATTGGGAGAATAAGCATATGGAAAGAAGTTTATCACTTTTTATAAATGATGTGATACTGTACTTAACTCTAAAGAAGCAACTAAAAAATCAAGAGTAATTTCAGCAAACTTAAAGGATATAACAAATCCAAAGAAATCACCAGCATTTCTATATAATATAAGTAAAATTCATTAGGAAGGCATAGAAAGAGAACTTGAATTTAAAGTAACTAGAATTAAATTGAAAAGTTAACTATAGAATTACTAAATAATTGGGAGTCTACTGAAATACATACACATGAGAACTATATAAAGACAACTACAAACCACTACTTAAAGAGATAAAGACAGTCTATTCATGAGCTATTAATATTTCTCCAATTATTTCGGCCTGAATCAACAAAAATTGCAATACTACCTAAATTAACTTATTCAATGCCATACTAAGACTGCCAAAGGATTAATTTGTAGAACTAGAAAAAAGAATAATAAATTCATATGGAAACACCAAAAGTTAAGAATCTTGAGGGAAATAATGGGAAAAAAAAGTGGGAATGAAGGTGGCCTACCAGTGTTAGATTTCAAAACATTCGAAAAGCATTCATTCTCTTTCTTTTTTCTTTGGGGGGGAGGGCAATTGGGGTTAAGTGACTTGCCCAAAGTCACACGGCTAGTAAATGTGTCAAGTGTCTGAGGTCAAATTTGAACTCGGGTCCTCCTGACTCCAAGGTTGGTGCTCTATTCACTGCGACACCTAGCCTCCCAAAAAGCATTAATTCTCAAAGCAATTAAGTGTTGGTTAAAAAATAAAGCACTCGATGAGTGGAACAGATTAGGTACACAACATTCAGAAGCAAACAAACCTGGTTGTCTAGTGTTTGGTAAACACATAGTCCCTCAGCTATTGGGATAAGGTCCCATTGATTAAAAAAAGAAGAAAGCCTACTGGGAAAGTTTAATGAGAGATGAGAAAGCTCCTAATGTAAGTCAGCAACTTCTCTGCAGTTTAGAGTCTTTTTAAAAAAAGAAAATTTCAGAGGGGAAGGCAAGGTAATTGGGGCCAAGTGACTTGCCCAAGATCACACAGCTAGTAAGTGCAGTTTAGAGTCTTAAGGAACTGTCTAGAACATTTGAGAGATTAAATAATTTGACAGGCCCATATATAGTCAGTATCTATCACAGGCAGAACTTAAGCCCAAGACTTCCTGGCTTCAAGGGCAGCTCTCTGACCATTATGCAACATTGCCTCCAAAATGAAAAGTTTGATTCCTAAACAAGCATTAATCCTACCTTCTCTATGGGAATAATTTTCTATTTTCAATGTGAAACACATCAAACTCTCAAAAAGGTACTATGCAGTCCTTCCTACTCATCTACATATATAGATGACAGTGTTGATTTGAGGTCAGCATTTTTAACATAATTCATCACTTTAATGATGACCATTTCTAGTCCTCTGACCTGTGGTTCTTCTTTCTTAAAAATTTCCTTCTTTCTGATTGGTTCTGTATATGTTTATTTTCCTCTTCAGGGCCAGAGTGGCTAGGGTCTGGGAGTGCTGTTCTCACTCTTTCAACATATATTCGTATTTATGTTTTATACAAATCCTCCCTTATGAACCTAGTGATGTAAGTTAACATGTTGCTCAAGGGAGGTTACTAGGAAATCAATCAGAAGTGATGTTGCTTAAACATCACATGGGTAACTCAGTGAATGATCATAATCTAACCACAGTACAGAGTTATAGACCTCGGGATTGGAAGACTATTTTAAGATCAGCTACTCCACCACTCCTTCATTTTAAAGAGAAGTAAACTGAGATCCTATCTCCATCATTTCCTTTCACTCCACCAAGAACAGATCAGGTACAATCCAATAAAATTCTGGTCAGCTGGGTTCTGATGACACCACTGATTGGACTAGCATGTCAATTTGCTGTGTTAAAACTGCTCCTGTGAATCTTAAAAATACATATGGAAGCATAAGGTACAGGCTAGCCTTATGTAGAACTATTGTGATGACTAATTTGACAAAGAGGACTACATAGCAAAGTGCTCCTTTGTGTTCTGACATCACAAGAAGGCAAGATAACCCCTAAACAAATTAGAAATACCTGCTAGAAATGCTTCAGTGCAGATAGCATTGAACTCTAAAGTGGACAAACCACAAATGCATATTAAAAGGGCTGACAACATGAAGACTTTCATTATGCTCCAGTAACATCATAATTAGAAACGTCTTAGCAGTTATGAACAAGGGCTTCATACTGCTTTTTGTCAACAATATGCTTATCTCCAGGTTACGTGGCTGTGTATTGAAGATCAATAATGCAGGTAATCATGAGAAACAACTTAATCTCCAAAACCTGATTAGCTAAAATAAAAACTGAAATCAAAGAATTAGAAAAGAAAATCTAAACAGGGAAAAATTGATGAACGTGAGGTCACTGAAAATCTTCAGTTAACAAAAACTCTAGAAACTCTACTAAATGAAACAGATGACAAAAATAAAACCAATGTCTCCTATGATTTTGACTGGCACACATATTTAGAATGGAATTTTAAAAAGCCTTTTTTTGAGTTTGATGTCAAGAATCTAACTAATGTCAATAATACCAAAACAGCGTAATTTAAAAAAGGTAGCATTTGCCATAACATTATGAATGAACGTATTCTGCCATAGTATCGGACAGAGAGTATAAAAATACTCCTGAACCTCCACATAATTGTGTCTGCTACAACCACTGACATTAAAAAAGAGCCATGGCAGAAAGATGGAGCTAATGAATTGGTCCTAAATTCTGGAAAGCAGTTTGAAACTATTCCCCTAAAGTCACTAGCCTGTGACCCCTTGATACCACTAGGAGGCCTACAACACAAAGAGATCAAAGAAAGAGGAATGTACAAAAATACTTAGAGTAGCAATTTTGGTAAGGACAAAGAACAACAAGCTAAGAGGGCATCCGTCCAATGGAGAATGGCTGAACCAATGATGGCATATAAATGTAATAGATTATTTTTGTGCCATGAAAATGATAAAACAGAAGTTTCAGAGAAACCTGGGGAAACTTGAATGAATTGATGAAGAGGGAAATAGCAGAACTAAGAGAACACTGTATGTAAAAACACTATAAACAATGAACGACTTTGAAAGACTTAAAAACTCTGATCAACACAGCGAGTGACTACCTTGATTTCAGAGAGGTGATGATGATGAAGCAGCATGCAACCCACTCCTGATAGAGCGGTGTTGACTGAATACAAAGAATGAGACCTCCATTCTGGACGTGGCCAATGTGGAAATTTGTTTTGCTTAATAATGTATCTTTGTTACAAGGATTTTTCTTAATTTGGGTGAGTGGGGAGGTGCAAGGGAGAGAAAATAAATGCTTGTTAATTTTTAAAAAGGACAGGTATCAAGCACTAACATGGGAGAAATGACCTGAGAAAACTATAGAAGACTTGCAGAAAGGGCATTAGAAAATTACATTATGACCTTCAGTTGACCTGAATATCAATATTTAGTTGGAACATGTAATAAAACATTGGATGCTGTATCACTCAAAATAATGAGAGAGATGGAGAGAGAAAGAGAGAGAGAGAAAGAGAGAGAGAGACAGAGAGAGAGACAGACAGAGAGAGAGACAGACAGAGAGAGAGAGACAGAGAGAGAGAGACAGAGAGAGAGAGACAGAGAGAGAGAGACAGAGAGAGAGAGACAGACA
>JAQQSV010023370.1:0-10386 GCA_028646515.1 Pseudochirops corinnae
CTCTGTCTCTCTCTCTGTCTCTCTCTGTCTCTCTCTCTCTCTGTCTCTCTGTCTCTCTCAGCTTCAATCTCCACAATTCTTCCTTCACCAGGAGCAGCATTCCAATTCTGTCTCTCTGTCTCTAGAATTCTTGCTTATATACACACACTAGCCTCCTGTCTCAGCCAATCTCCTTCTTCCAAGGCAACAGGGGAGTTCACATCCTCTCAATGGTGGGACAGAGTTCAAACCTTCCATACTTAGCCCCAAGGTACTAAGTGCTAAGTATCTGCTAAACTGATTGCTACTACAAATCAGTATCATCAAATATTGAGAGAAAGGGTGTATAGGATGTGTGTGTAGGGTGAGTGTAGAATGAAATTAGAGAGGAGAAAAATTGTCTCCGTGACTGTATGTATCTCCCATTGAACCCTGCATAATTCACATAGGAATAAAAGATACTATGTTTGAGGGAAAGCTTCATGGGCCAGAGGGTCTTAATAAACACTCACTAACTTGATATTGTTTATGAACATATTTTGGTTTTGTTCCATCATTAACACATTATATACTGAATAATTTATTATATTTTTATATCACCTGCTCAGTTATCTGCATGTTAAACTATATTCTATGACAGTAAAAATTTAATGTCTCTGTTTCCTGTTTCCTCATGTAAAAGGAAATAATTGAATTAAATGGTCTCTAGAGCTTCTTTCATATCTAAATATATGATTTTTTTAGCCTACAGTCCATTTACAAAAGCCTTTTATTTCTCTTCCAAGAAAACACAATAAAATATTTCATTGTCTTTCTTCACTAACATATTATGTTTTGATCCATCAATCACTACCCTAGAAAATTAAGTGCCAGTTCAATATTCCTTTTATGGAAAAAAAAAACAATACTGCTTCATAAATGATTACAAGTAACTGTAAAGATAACTTTTTGGAGGAAGGCGGGTTCAAGTGGTATGCAATTCTTGGCTACAGCTTGTGAGAATCACCTAATTAAGTACAGAGAGGCTACTTACTAGTAGGATAATTGCTTGATGATGAATTATTTGGCTATGGCAATCAATGGTACAAAGAAAAATACAAAATGACTTATAGTCCTATAAATCCCTTTACTGCTTTGGCAGTGACAGTTGCAGAGTGATTTAAAAGGGGATAAGAAGGTGGTAAAAATCACAGTTTGTAACATAAACACAAACTTACTGCTGATGTGCTAAATGTGGTATTCTTTTCCACATTTACATGTAAAACCAATTTTTAATGTTCATTTTTGAAGCTGAGTTCCAAACTCCCGCTTCCTCCCTTTCCAATCTCCATTAATGAAAAGACAAGAATTTCAATACAGGTTTGTAGAACCACGCATGAGCAGCTATCCAGAGGATTGCTGCTGTGAATAGCTTTAAGGTTCTGATACAATAATATAGTGAACTCTCTGTTTATTCAGCAATAAACTAAGGTAAAACATTCACAGAAACCAAAGTACAGCATCCAAGATGATAGCATAACAACTTATCAGTAAAGTGGCCACATAGCTTTAAACAAAATATGTCATTCAATAAGTTCTTAACTCAATTGTCCTTTAAGAGCAATCCTTCTTAAGGTACCCAAAGTACAAAGATCAATGTTTTCCTACCTCTAGGTCACATTGCCTTAATTTCTCAGTCAAGAAAGTCTTCTTTCTTCTTGATTGTAGATAAGTTTCCAATCATCCTTAACTCAATTATCCTTAAGGGATACAAGGTACAAAGCACAAAATTTTCCCACCCCCAGGCCACATTAAATCATGATCTGCTCAGTCACCACTAAGTACCCAAGGAGAGGTCTTTACATCTTGGCTGGAGGCTGGCTCCCAGATTCCATAGTTCCTCTTCCATGAGTCTAGCTCTTGTCTGAATCTACCCAACTGTCACCCAGATTCACAGGCGGGCAGCTCTCAGTTCCTCATCCAGCTCCTTATCCAGTTCTTTGTCCAGCTCCTGTTCCATATTGAAGCTCAGTCCACCTCCAGTCCTTTGCAGTTTCTGTTTCTGGGAAGATGAAGCTTAACAGAGCTAAAGCAACATTCATGCACATTGCAGGCATCATTATCAATTCAGTATTTGCCTCTGAAATCCACACAGACACACAAACAAGAAGTCAACATAAATCATCAGCATAGTCACAGGACCTCTGAAACCCTCTTCCAGGACTTCTGTAAACAGACAACAAGCCCTCTTTCAGGGCTTCCAGTAAGGTCCCAGGGCTTCTGTACAAAGTATCACACACACTAATCAATACAGACAAACAGTGCTGGCCATCACAAGTGTTCCCTTCTCAGTTTTGCTCAGTCCCAGCTTGTGCTCCTCCTATTATATGGTGTACCTCCTTCCTGTTGCATCAGAAAATTCCTCACATTTCCAAATCACTAGGGGCTCAAACAAAGTACTAATTATTTAAGTAGCTGAAACAGGGTGCTAAGTACTTCTTTGCTTGCATTACAAGGTTATAGATATGTAGTCATGAAAAACATATCAATAATAATTATGTTGTAAAAGAAAATATTGACAAAAAATCAAGAAAAATAAAGACATATAAAAGCATGCTTCAATCTGTATCCAGACACCATTAGTTCTTTCTCATGGGATAGATAGCATTGTTTCATTGGAAGTCCTTCAGGTTTATTTTTTTTTTCAATCATTGTGCAGCTGAGAAAACCCAAATCCTTCACAGGTGTCCATCTTGAAATATTGCTGTTACTTAGCAGACAGTATACTTCACTTTGCATCAGCCTATAAGAGTCTTTCCAGTCTTTTTTCTGAGAGCATCCTGCTCTTCATTTCTTATGGTACAATTTGTTCAACTATTCCACAATTGATGAGCATCCCCTTAATTTCTAATAATTTGCTCCAGAAAATAGGATCTATAAATATATTTTGAAAATATACATCCTTTCCTTTTTTTTTTGCAATACAGACCTAATACTGACATTTCTAGGTCAAAGGGTATACATAAATTTATAGCCCTTTGGACATGGCTCTAAATTGTTCCACAGGATGGATCAATCAGTTAATACCTACAACAACAGTGCTTTAATAATGCATTTTTCCCAATCCCTTCCATAATTTGTCATTTACTTTTTTCTGTTCTATTTGTCAGTCTCATAAATATAAGGTAATAACTGAGAATTATTTTAATTTTCAACTCTCTAATGTAGTTCAAACATTTTTTTCTTATTAGTATAGATAGCTTTGAAAAGTGTTCATATCTTTTCATAATTTATCAAATGAGCAATAGTTCTTATTTTTATAAATGTGCCTCTATTCTCTATATATTGCAGAAATGAGGTCTTTTTCAGAGCAATATTCTTCATTTTTTTTCACATTTATTATTCCTAATTGAATTTTCCTCCATCCTACTACTCTTGTTTATTCTAATCTCTCTCTCTTTTCACTCTGCCCCTGCTCAAAAGTCCTCTGCTTCTGACTGCCTCCCCCACCCCCAATTTCCTTTCCCTTCTATGATTACCTTCTATTATTCCATTTCTAATTTTATTTAGGGCAAGACAAATTTCAATACCCAATTGAATGTGTATTTTATTCCTTCTTCAAGTCAATTCTGATGAGAGTAAGGTTCACTCACTTCCTCTCATCTACCCCCTCTTCCCTTCCACTGTAAATGCTTTTTTCTTGCCTCTCATACGTAAAAAAAAAATTACCCCATTTTTCCATCTCCATTTGTCTTTCTCCAAGTACATCCTTCTCTCACTGCTTAATTTTATTTTTAGATATTATCCCTAAATATTCAACTTACAACTGTGTCCTCTATCCATATAGAGTCCTTGTAACTATTCTAATAATGAGAAAAGTCTTGTGAGTTACACATATCATCTTCCCATGTAGGAATATAAATGATTTAACCCTATTAAGTCCCTTATGATTTCCCTTTCTTTTTTACCTTTTCATGTTTCTCTTCAGACTTGTATATGAAAGTCAATTTTCTATTCAGCTCTAATATTTTCATCAAGAATTATTGAAAGTCCTCTGAATCATTGAATATCCAGTATTTCCCCCAAAGGATTATAATCAGTTTTTTTTCTTGATTCTTTGTTTGCAATCCTAGCTCCTTTTGCCATCTAGAATATCCTATTCCAAACCTGGTTATCCTTCGATGTAGAAGCTACATTATCTTGTGTTATACTCACTGTGGCTCCATGATACTTGGATTGTTTCTTTCTGTCTGTTTTGCAATATTTTCTTCTTGATCCAGGAACCCTATAATTTCCCTATAATATTCCTATGAGTTTTCATTTGGGGGTCTCATTCAAGAGGTACTGGTAGATTCTTTCCAGTTCTATTTCACCCTCTAAGTCTTAAATGTCAGCACACTCTTCCTTGATAATTTCTTGAAAGATGATGCCCATGATCTGTTTTTTAATGATGACATTCAGGAAGTCAGATTTTTTGTATTATCTCTTCTGGATTCATTTTCCAGGTTGGATGCTTTTTTTTTTTCAATAAGATATTTCACATTATATTCCATTTTTTATTCTTTTAATTTTAATTATTTCTTGAATTCTCATAAAGTCATTAGGCTGCATTTGGTCTATTATAAATTTTAAGCTAGCACTTTCTTAATTGAGCTCATGGACTTCTTTTTCCATTTGGTCAGTTCTGCTTTTTAAAACATTCTTCTTTTCATTGGCTTCCTATAACTTTTTTTTTTTAACATTCAACCTAGTTTGTTTTTTAAGATATTATCTTCTTCAGTAGTGTGTGTATGTGTGTATGTGTCTCCTTTATCTAGATATTGACTTGTTTTTTTCCATAATTTTCTTGTATCATTCTCATTTCTCTAACCAACTATTCCTTTGCCTCTCTTATTTGATATTCAAAATCCTTTTTGAATTCTTCCATCACTTGATATCAATTCATATTCTTCTTGGAAGCTATGGATGTTGAAACTTTGATGGATGTATTCTTCTGAGTGTTTGTTTTGATCTTCCTTATCACCATAGTAAGTTTCTATAGGCAGAGCACTCCCCCCCAATTAAAAAAACAACAACAACAATTGTTTGCTCATTTTCCTGATTACTTGACTTTTAAGCATTTGTTAAAGTAGGGCTTTGCTTTAAGAGGGGAGGGCACACTATCTCAAGTTTCAGTGGTTTCTGCAGCTATTTTCAGAGATATTTTTAGGGACCTCTAAGTTTTCAGTTCTTTCAGGGTGATATGATTTAAGAGGAGTTGTTTATTTTTCTCCTGCCCTGTGCTCTGTTCTGTGAGTGACCACAAGCACTCTTTTCTATCCCAGCAATATGGGGAGGGTCTCCCTTTCAATGGTTAGTGCACGTTCTGCTATGCTAGTGGTTCTCCTCAACCTAGGACAGCCACCCATTACTGTGACTCAGTACTGGAATCTGGGTACTTGAAAAACAACAGACTCCTGCCTCAGTGCTAGCCAAATACCCCTGTATCCTCCTTCTGACCAGTTAATTGACCCCCTTCTCTTCTTTGGGCTGAGAGATTCAGAAGTAATCATTCCTCTTGCAGATTTAGTGGTTCCAAAGGAATGCTACTAATTTGCTGGATCTGGATCTATGCTGGCATGACATGTATTCAATTGTCCTCCACTCTCACCTAGGTGTGACAGACCTTTCTTGCCGACCTTCTAATTTGTCTTTGGTATTTGTGGACTGAGAGGTCTGGAAAATGATACTGCTGCCAGTGATTCAGTCACTCCAGGCTTCCTCTGAGTTTGCTGAGGCCTGATCTGTGCTGGTACTACCTATGCCTAGACTGTGCTCCTCTCTCATCCTTGTTCAACATGCCTTTCTTTCCAATCTTCCAAGTTATCTTTGGCTAAAAATGTCCTTCAGTCTATCTTATTTTGTGGATTTTGCTGCTCTAGAATTTGTTTAGAGTCAGTTTATAAGATATTTGGAAGAGTTTTGTGCGAGAGCTCATCTGAGTCCCTGTCTTTACTCCACCACCTTAGCTCTGCCTCCTCTAAATGTGGGATTCTTGGCAATGACTAATTTCCTACTCTTGGATGAAAGTGGATTATATTATTGGCATTGTTGCTGCAAATGAAATCAGAAGACAAAAGGAAACATCTCAATGGAAATTCATCTTGCATGTTTCCCTTGGTGAGACAAATAACCATTTTACTGAATTAGTTTAATTATGCATTGAAATGCATCAGGAAACATAATTTCAAAAAAATGTTGGTTGTTTTCTGCTTTGGTCAATAATTTTAAATACTGGTGAAATGATCACCATGAAAAATGATTGTAGTTTTTCTGCTAACATCTATTATAGAAAATGAATAGTTAGAAGAACTGTTTTAAAAAGCACATATAACATCTTAAATTTAAAACACTATGGTACCTATTCATTTCAGTTCAAAGGTACATAAGATAAAACTTTCAATTCAAAGATAAGAAGAAGTAAAGAATGTGAAAAATATTTTGAAAATATAGATCAGGAGTCAAGGAAGATGGATAAAAATATTGTAGGCTAAACATAGACCTTGAAAAAGGAATGATAGTGTTGTAGGAATGATAACCATCAGGAATACCACAGTAAAATTAAAATCAATATATTTAAACATACGTGAATATTTTATTGCTAATATGATAATAATTCCAGAATTATCTACCTGTGTCCAGTAAAAACACTGATTTTTGGAACAAAGATTAAAATCTATTCAAAGTTGGAAAAAAGAAAATAAGTGAGAAAAGTATTTGGTAAACAATTAAAACCCCTAAAAATACAAGTGTGAAAATGGAATTTGGAGTGAGTGACTGTTATAAACATCAAAATAGTAATATTTTGATATAATGATAAGAAAGCCAAAATAGCCTAAAAATTTCTTAATAATTGCTGGACTGAACAAATTTGTATCTCTATCTTAGTCATAATAATAGGAATAAGGATCAATACTTGGAAGTCTGATTTCATTGGTATAGTGAACTTCAGGATAAGAAAGCTAATTCTATCAAGGTATGTCAGCAATTTCTCAGCAGTTCCTAAAGAATCTTAGAAAGTGGTTTCAAGTAAAACATGATTCAATGACTTGCCCTGGGCCACAAAGCTAATATATTTCAAAAGCAGGGCTTGAACAAAAATCTTCCTGATTTTGAGGCTGACTTCTCTATCCACATATCCAATTGCCTAATTTATAATTAATATGAGCGGTGGAAAGGAAACAACATTCCAATATTGCTAATTTGAACTTCTAGAGATGTACAGTAACCTTTCAAGGTCTTTTTCACTATTAAATGCTGAGATTCAGAATTCTATATTGAGTGATACTTTATTACCACACATTTAGAAAATTCAAACAGTTCATTTGGAAATGTATTTCTCACTAATTTCCAATAACTGGATTAAAATGAACACCTCTCTATCCCTTCTTCTGAACCATAAGGTTTGTTAGCTCAACACAGCTGCATACATTTAAATAACTGGCATGTGGGGAAAGGGTGAAATTTAGCCTTTTCAAGCAGATTTTTTTTTCATTTTTAGCAATGACATATTGTCTCATCAACACATCTAGTAGCTTCTATTTTTGAAATGCTTCACTTATCACTTGTAGAGTGTTGAAACTGAACCTATTTTTCCCCAAAGAGAACATTCTTTAGCAAAGACAGATTGTCTCATCTGCATTAAGACACTATCCCTTGTGCAGTGTTTCAGCTACTCAGTCAAGCTCATACCTCCTGCCAGCAAAATGCCCCAGTATGATTAAAAATTCTTAAGAGTTAGCTTACTTTTCAATAGTAATTTTAAGGGTATCTAAAACTATAATCACTTAGATTCGTAGTCCTACATCAAACAAGTACTCAACTTAAAGTTTTAAAAATATTTTGTCATTAAACTTTTTCATTTAATATTGTGTTGGCTATAATTCAATGTAATTGTTTTGTAATACTGTTTGATTTTATTTATTCATATAAAAATATTTTTAGCAGAAACCCATAAGTTTTGGTAGATTGCCAAAGGGAAAAATGTTATGAAATCTTGAATAATATTTCCTTTATTAAGAAAGGATTATATAAGGATAAATATTTAAAATTGGTGCCAATGGCAAAAAGAACATAAAATGAGAGGTAAACCTCACTGAATGGAACAAATACTTTTCAGAAACTGCTAAAATGCAACTAAGTAAAGTGATTAGCAAGGAATGATATCCAGTCTCTACTCAGGATGGAAGGTAGTAGACAGATGCAGAGGCAAGGTCTGGTGATGGGTCTTTGGGTCTGCTTGTGTTGATTTGGCAACAATATACTTAAATTCCTCTGCTTCCCAATAGCTATATAAACAAAGCACAGACAGTCAAACTAACTCTTAATATATCCAGTCAACGACAACAACAACAAAATATGCATATGTCTGGAGAGAAAAGACCAAAGGTTCATGATTTCAGGTGTCTTATGGCTTAAATAATGTTTCCTTATTTGCTAGATGATTCTTTAATATGCTTTAATAAAGGACAAATGTTACTGTAAATTGCATCTGTCCAGATTAACACTTTGAAACTCATACACAGAAAAGTGTGAAGTTAATCAATTAACACATAATACACTGCTGAGTATTGACTTTGTAGGCATCAGAGTTTTTACTAAAGTTAGCCACTGTTACCTTTCAACTGACCCAGGAGAAAGAGAAACAACCTGCCTTCAGAAAAGGATTTTTCTCATCTGGGGGATATCAATACTAATAATGTTATGTCACATATCCAGTTCCTTTGCTAAATAAATTCAGCATATTTTTAAGAATTAAGTAAATTCTTAATTTGAAGAGAATTCACAAGTGTAATTTTTTTTTTTTACTATGTATCTGATCACTGAATTATTTTAGGTGGGTTCTTGTTTCTAAGAGAATTCACAAATATAGCCATCGATGTAAAAAGATATCTAAAAGAACCTATATGACAGAGCCTTATTTAATGTGGTATGAAGAAGGACTTTACTATGGATGTGAACTGATCCCATTCACAAACTCTATTCCTTCCTTCAGTGTCTTCTGTTGGTGCACACTGAAGAGTGACATAGCCAGCCCAGAGGAGTGACACAGTCAGCAGATCCGAAGACCCAGTACCATGTAATTGTATCGATGGCAGTGGTTCTCAATCTTCCTAATGCCACAAGACTTTAATACAGTTCCTCATGTTGTGGTGACCCCAAACCATAAAAATTGTTTTTGTTGCAACTTCATAACTGTAATTTTGCTACTGTTATGAATCATAATTTAAATATCTGATATGCAGGATATGTTTAAATTGAACATAACCCACAGGTTGAGAACCGCTGGAACCATTAGTGGATCTTCAATGATGGTACTTCTCTTTTTTTGCCTGCTCCCCAACAACATTTGACATAGATGAAATAGACCCCTCCTAATGCTACCTGATGAAGATGAACCAAACTGAGATTCAACTTGGATAATTTCAAATAATGATTTAGTTTTAAGGTTTATAGACTTGTTGAGGACACTGGAACATAAGCATCAGCAGAGATCATGAAACTGGTATGGCCCAGAGAAAGATTTGAACCTGTTTTCTTGACTTTAAGACTCTGATTATGGGAAGGAGTTTCCTCCCCCTAGAATTCCCCACATTAATGAAATCACAAGTCCAATCTCTATCATTATTAAGTTTTAATTAATATATTTTATCAGCTAACAATCAATGCAACCCTTTCATTAGGCAGACTAAAAGCAAACAGCGGGATGGGACTCAGAACTATGAATATAATATTATAATCTTAAATGACTAAACTCTTTCTTAAAAAAATTTTAAAGGAAATAATAATAATTAATATTGACATGGCAGTTCCATAGGCACTTAACCAGCAAAAATTATATCCAAGATTCCAACCATTGCTCCTTTGAATGCAACCAAAAATTAATTTAAAAAATATTTGTCAATACATTATTTTCCTAAAAGGACTGGAGAAAATAAAGTTCTCTACACTTTTTATTAGTATTCTAAGATTCAAATATATTTTAGTAAAAGTTTTGATTTTATTTCATCTACCAATTATTTCAAAGTGACACAACTAACCCAGAATCTGTGGGACACTGAGAGAAATAATATGTTAAAAACATCAGGAAGCCAGGTTTTCTTTTATTATCACAGGGAAAGATTGCATTTTCAGATTGACCAGAATGTAGCAATAAAATAACAAAATGAATAAATCAAAACCATTATTGTATCCAATTATTTCTTAAATAATCCAATGGAAAAATCGTTTATTTAATAAGTAATTGTATGTAGTTAATGTTTAATAGATAATTATTTAATTCATATTTAACATATAATAATTAAATATTTAATGGAGTATTATTAGATTATATATTCTTTATTTTATTATATTATCAAATTATCATGTATTAAATCATTTATTAAAGAT
>JAQQSV010023371.1:0-10385 GCA_028646515.1 Pseudochirops corinnae
AGGTGTTATTTTCTTCAGTCAGGTTGTTGACTCTCTTTTCATGATTTTCTTGCGTCATTATCATTTCTCTTCCCCACTTTTCCTCCACTTCTCTTATTTGGTTTTCAAAATTCTTCTTAAGCTCCTCTATGGCCTATAATCAGTTTACATTTTTCTTGGAAGCTTTTGGTGCAGGAGTTCTGACTGTGTTGTCTTCCTCTCATTCCATTCTTTGACCCCTTTTGTCCCCAAAAAAGGAATCTAAAGTTGGATTGCTAAGCTTGTTTTGCTTCCTTTGCCTGCTCATGTTGCCAGTCAATTACTTGACTTTTGGGCTCCACAGAATTCTACTTTCAGTGGGAAGAGCTCTTTCCCAAATTGCTGGTGTTTTCACAGCTGCTGGGGCTATTAGAAGGCCACCATCTCTGCAGCTCCCACCAGCGTTGGCTCACTGATCACACACCTCAGGACTACCACCCAAGACCACGATCCCAATCCAGACTGGTTAAGCCAGGAGCACTTAGCCTCTGAATGATTTATTTTTGCTCTCTGGATTTCTTTATTCAGCAAGCAGCATTTTCTTAGTCAGTGAATGCAATCTGGGTTCCTCGGCCTAGTTCTCCCAAGAACTCTGCTGCTTCCTCCATTATGGAATTTAATAAGAATTAAAGAAACAGGGTAAACTGTATCCATTTTTCAGAACCTAAACCACTGATGAATTCTGGAAACTGTGATGAACCCCTTCCATCAGTCTGCTGGGCTGCCTTCAGCAGGAGTTTTGTTTTGCTGTTCTGGAGCTCTAAAATTTGTTTAGAGTCATATTTTATAGGTATTTGAGGTCATTATGGGGGGAGCCATGGAGTTCTCCTTCTTCTAAGGCGCCATTTTGAAAATGGTACATGTTCATTGATTTGAAGTTGCTTTTGGATTCTTATCTGTAGCCTTGTTTGTTTTACATGCATTTATGTTCCAAGTACTTAATACAACAACAATAAATGTTTATTAATGTCACTGTTTGGCAACTTATCTTCTAGTAAAATATCCCCTTTGAATTATATCATAAATTACAGAAGTCTACTAGTTATCTTTAGCAAAACTACAATAGTACCACATGGCAAGGGCCATTTCTAGAACTCTCCCTCAAATGCAGTTCCTTTCTTCCTTAACTAACTTTAAGACATTATTGGGGGGTGGTGGAGCCAAGATGGCAGAGTAGAAGCAGAAACTTTGTGTGGGCTCCTGCTTCAATCACTTACAATACATGTAAAAAATGACTCTAAACAAACTTTAGAGCTACAGAACCCACAAGGAAAAACAAAGCTCCCACTGAAAGAAGTCCAGAAGGTCAACAGGAAGGATCTGTCACACCAGGCTGGAAGCCGAGTGCAGCCTCACACGAGCCATGCAGTTTCCTGGCCCAAGGGTAGCCTCGACCAGTGGCAGACTGGAGTAGACTTCAGGAGAGAGAATTACCAGCAGCTGTGGTGGTTTCTGGACTTATCAACCCATAAACACCAAAAAGAAAGTAAAAGGTCAATGTGGAGCTCTGTGGGAACAGGGGGACCAAGAGCACAGTCCAGACCTTGCTCTCTGCGTGAGAAGTCGCAGAGGCATAGCCACTGTGCAGCTACCACTGCCTGGCTGCCTCAGAACCTTGTGAATTGCAGATTGCAGGGGAACCAAGTGACCATTATTAGCTCTTGCTTTAACCTGCTTAAATTTGGGGTTGCTGTCTTGGGCAGTGGTCCTGGGGTGTGTGACCAGTGAGCCAGAGCTGGTGGGAGCAGTAGAGAGGGCACCCAACTAATATAATAGCTCAAGCAGCTGTACAAACCCCAGAAATTTGGGACAAAGCTCTCTCCATTCTGGAAGCAGAGTTCTACCGTGGCAAAGTGCTCAAAAGTCAAGTTATTGACTGGCAAGATAAACAAGCCCAGGAAACATAATGAAACTTTAGATTCCTTTATTGTGGACAAAAAGGATCAAAACATGGAGTGGCAGAAAGACAGCAAAATCAGAACTCATGTACTGAAAGCATCCAAGAAAAATATGAATATGTTACAGGCTATGGAGGAGCTCAAGAAGGATTTTGAAAATCAAGTAAGAGAAGTGGAGGAAAAATTGGAAAGAGAAATGAGAATGATGCAAGAAAATCATGAAAAGTGAGTCAACAGCCTGCTAAAGGAGACCTAAAAATACACTGAAGAAAATAACATCTTAAAAAATAGACTAACTCGAATGGCAAAAGAGGCTTAAAAAGCCAGTGAGGAGAAGAGTGCCTTAAAAAGCCAAATTTGCCAGATGGAAATGGAAGCTAAAATTTCACTGAAGAGAATATCTCCTTCAAAATTAGACTGGGGAAATTGGAAGCTAATGATTTTATGAGAAATCAAGATACTACTAAACAGATCCAAACAAATGAAAAAATAGAAGGCAATGTGAAATATCTCCTTGGAAAAATCACTGACCTGGAAAATAGATCCAGGAGAGATCATTTAAAAATTATTGGACTACCTAAAAGCCATGATCAAAAAAAGAGCCTAGACACCATCTTTCAAGAAATTATCAAGCAAAATTGCCCTGATATTCTAGAACCAGAGGGCAAAATAGAAATTAAAAGAATTCACCAATCACTTTTTGAAAAAGATCCCCAAAAGAAAACTAGGAATTTTATAGCCAAATTCCAGAGTTCCCAGGTCAAGGAGAAAGAACTGTAAGCAGTTAGGAAGAAACAATTTGAATATTGTAGAAACATAATCAGGATAACACAAGACCTAGCAGCTTCTATATTAAGGAATTGAAGGACTTGGAATGTGATATTCTGGAGGTCAAAGGAACTAGGGTAAAAATCAAGAATCATGTACCCAGCAAAACTGATTATAATGCTACAGGGGAAAATATGGTCATTCAATGAAATAGAGGACTTCCAAGCATTCTTGATGAAAAAACCAGAGCTGAACAGAAAGTTTGGCTTTCAACTACAAGAAGCAAGAGAAGCATGGTAAACAGGAAAAAGAAATCTGTTTACCTTCTGGTAAGCAGGAAAAAGAAATCATAAGGAACTTATTAAAATTGAACTATTTGCATTCCTACACGGAAAAATGATAATTGTATCTCATAAGACTTTTCTCAGTATGAGGATAGTTGAAGGGAATATATATGTATATATATGTATGTATAGGAGGGAATATGTGCATATAAATATATAGTGGATAGATGTACATTCATGTATACATAGACAGAGGGCACAGAATGAGTTGAATATGAAGGGATGATATCTAAAAAATAAAGTTAAGATTTGAGAGAGGAATTTATTGGGAGAGGGAGAAATGGAGAGATAGATTAGGGTAAATTATCTCATATAAAAGAGGCAAGAGAACACTGTTACAGTGGAGGGGAAGAGCAGGAAGGTGAAAGGGAATGGGTCAACCTTATTCTCATTGAATTTGGCTTGAGCTGGGAATAACATACACACTTAATTGGGTATCTTACCCAACAGGAAAATAAGGGGGTAGGGGAAAAGGGGGGGATGATAGAAAGGAGGGCAGATTGGGGGAGAAGGTAATTAGAAGCACACACCTTTGAAAAGGGACTGGGTCAAAGTAGAAAACAGAATAAGTGGGGGGAGGGATAGATTGGAGGGTAATATAGTCAGTCTTTCACAATATAACTACTATGGAAATGATTTGGATAACTACACATGTACAACCTATATTGAATTGCTTATTTTCCCAGTGGGTGTGGGTGAGGAGGGAAGAAGGGAAAAAATCTGGAACTCAAAGTTTTAAAAACAAATGTTTAAAAAAATTGTGGGTTTTTTTAATTTTACATGCAACTGGGAAATAAGATACACAGGCACCGGGATATAGAAATCCATCTTGCCCTACTACAAAGTTAAGGGGGTGATGGGGGAGGATATAAGAGAGAACAGATTGGGGAAAGGAGTATTCAGTAGGCTTTCTATTCTGGGGTAGAGGGGTAGGGGAAAGATGAGGAGAAAAAATTGTAACTCAAAATCTTGTGGAAATGAATGTTGAAAATTAAAAATAAATAAATAAAATTATAAACATAAAAAAGACACTGTTGGAGAGAACACCTGGAATGAACATTCACTGGAGACATTGCAATTGGTGCCTTCACAAATTCTTCTTTTCTTTCTCTGTTCTTTATAACCAAGATACATTATACTATGAAACACACGATTCTCTGCAAGTCACAGAAAGCACTTGGCATTCTAAGGAGTCAACAGGACCACCTCTTAATTGTTCTTTTGCTCAAGGAGAATGAGAATGAATTGAGCGTTTGAATTACATCTTTTGCGTGGAACACACATGTCACCCACTTGGCCCATAACACTCCCTTATGCTTAACAGAAAGAAGTATTCTCATCTTCTCAGTTATCCTGCAACAGCTCCATGTTAATGGGATGGGGGGGGGGGGATTGTAGATTAGAGCTGGAAGGGAACCTTGGAGATACTCTAATCTAGTTCTCATTTTACAGGTGAGGAAAAATGAGGCTTAGAAGACTTAGAAGTGAAGTGACTTACTGAAGTCCATGCTAAGTAGTCAATGTCAGGGATTTGAAACCAGGTCTTTTGACTCCAAATCCAGGTCCCTTTGCCAATTTTATCCCTTCTGAGATAGTCCATCTCCCTTCTTTACTGGAAGAGCCTCATATCTAACTAAATAACTCCAAACGGTGGGTGGTCCATTTCTCCTTCCATCCCTGTATCATATTTTCTCCTTCTCCAATCTCCTGTACCTTCAGATATTTTCCTTCTTTCCCTCCATGTTTTTCCTTCTTTTTCCTTCCTTTCCTTCTTTCCTCTCTCCCTTCTTTTCTTCTCCCTTTCCCTTGCTCCTTTTCTTCATCCCAACTTTCCTGAAGCACTTCATCTATTCTTTTCACTAATACTTCCTTCGTTCCCTCTGATAATCTGTACAGAGGACCTTTCCAGTCATTTTGCCTTCTCTTCTAGTAGGCGGACTAACCTATCATTCCATATACCCATGTCATACACTTTAGCACATTGACCCAATGTAGGTCTTAGGAGCATACAAAGTTAACCAATAAGATGTAAAAAGGTTAATTTTTCAGTTAGTATGTCTAATTTTCTAGGCAGTAAATACCAACTACATTTTAAAAGATATTATAAGCATCATACCTTTTTGCCCATTGAAAATTTACTTATATATATGGAAAGGCTGGTAGTGTTGAGCTGGGTTGAAGTCCTGTCTCAGACATTTACTACGTGTGTGACTGAGGTCACTGATCCCTCACGGCCTTGATTTTCTCCTTTGTAAACTGAAGGGATTAGACTAGATGGCATCTTTAGTCCCTTTCAACTCTAAAATTATATTCCTATACTTTTCATGGGAGGAGGCATTATCAAGCAGGCATTTTTTTCAAACAATTTATGATTTATAGATTCTCTTACTGGACCCTACACAATTATAAGGATTCCATAATAGTGGGAAGTCCTTTTCATAAAGAACACTTCAAAAACTTGGAGGGGAAAAAAATAAAATAAGGAAAAAATATGTTTTCCTGTCTTACAGCTCCTGAGAGTTAAATGTTACAGTTAAAAGTTACTTGAAGATCATTTATACACTGATGCTATTAATCCTCTTCTTATATGTTTGATATAAGCCCTAGGGCACTTGGGAGGGTGATCCAATTACCCAATTCAGAGAATTGCCCTTTTCTTTCAATCAAGTTCAGAGCTCTGAATTTTTGTTCCACCAATGACTTTTTGTTTCCATCAAACAAGGTCACTGAAGAGGCCAATATCTGCCAAGGCCAACAGGGGTTTCATTTACATGCCTGCTAAATACAAGCAACATAAGAACCTCTTGAGAGCATTAAACTAGGGTGTGAGACAACAAGCCTGTTATTTATTTACCAGCTCCCAAAGCCGGTTTTCCGCTGTTCCACAATTTTGGTCACCATTTTGGATTGAATCAAAAACTCTTCTGTGCCTTTGGAAAAATGGGTGAGGTTTATCATCCCCTCCAGGGAGATTCTCAAGCTATCCCTGGAGAGTACCTCGTGGGTCCACAGACAAGCAGAATAGTGATATTCCATATTCCCTTTGAGCAAAATCTCTGAAATCAATTTACGAAGGAGTATACAATAATGACTGCAGTTTTGCCATTAGTCTCTCTGACCTTTATAGGTCTCCTGTTAATGAGTGTTTTTTTTGTTTCAGATCTCTGCCCCTATCCACTCCACATCATGAAATGTAAAGAAGCCTGATTTAGTCAGTGTCAATCAAAAAAGGCATGCTTATATCATTGACTAAAAAGAAAATAATTTAGTGTGTGCTGGGCTATCAGTGAAGACATAGGATATCTTGCTGGAATTCCCAATGGAGTATATGTTACTTGAAGCTACAAAATAACATTTCATGTAAACTTTAAATTAAAAAACCATTATAAAAACAAAAAATAACATTTCACTTAAGAATAAATCATTTAACAGATGGTTCAGGGGAAATAAGACAATTTGTCAATTCATTTATCAAAAGCTTCTAGAGTTTCCAGGTGAGCTCTATTGATTACTAAAATGATATTAATAATTTATAAAGCAAATACTAATATTAACCTGAGAGATTAGCAATAATAAGGTTATATATATTCTTTCCCTTTATTTCATTTTAAAATCTTTCATTGCTATTCTTTTCTTTTCTTACAAAAGGATTCTTTTCCTCTAATGACTTGTCTAATAGAAACCTCCCTTCTAACAAGTAAGTACAGTCAAACAAAACATATTAACACATTGGCCATGTCTTAAAATGTGTTTTATTCCATGCCTCCAGCCTACCCCTTCTCTGCTAAGAAGCAGGCGGCATATGTCACTCCTGAGGGCATGCCTGGGCAATGAATTTTTCTGTATTCTGAAGTCTTTCAATATTGTTTTGCTTTACATGATTATAATCATCTTATAAATTATTTTGATTTTGTTTACTTCACCCTGTTTCAAATAATACAAGTCTTCCCAAATTCCTCTGCATTCTTCAAATTCTTCTTTTCTCATGGTAAAAACATATTCTTTTTCATTCACAGACCATAATTTGTTAACTGATGGATATGCCTTTCTATTTCTTTGCTACTACAAAAAGAGCCATTATAAATTTTTTCATACATGTGGGATTTTCCACTTTTGGGGGCATGTATTAGAATAGTAGTATGACTAGATCAAAGCATTTGTATGATCAGTTTAGTCCCATTTAAAAACTAGGATTCCAAAATGTTTTAGAGCAGTTGGACCAATTCACAACTTCACCAAGAGTGCATTAGTGTTCCTATCTTCCCATTTTATTTTTTGTCATCTTTGAAAATTTGAAGGATATAGAATAAGACTTCAGAGTTGTTTTAATTTGTATCTCTCTTGTTAAGTGATTTGGAGCATTCTTTCATATTCACTATCTTTCCCTGAAAATAATAAACACACACACACACACCCGCATCTGAACTTTCCTATTTCTGTCTGGGGCACCATCTCAGATTCACAACTTTGATATTTTAATATTGTACTTAACTCCTCACCATCCAATACTATATACATACATACATATATACACATATATATGTATATACATATACATAAATATATATATATGTATATGTGTATATATATACATATATGTATTTATAATCAGTTGCCAAATGTTATTATTTCTATCTCCACAACATCTCCAACACATACTATACCTTTCTCATTACCTGTCACCTTCTGAGTCCAAGCAGAGTCTAATCATCTCTCTACCTGGGCTATTGTAATGACCACCTCATTATTTTTCCTGGAGGGGGCAGAGCCAAGTTGGCAGAGTAAAAGCAGGAACTTGCTTGAGCTTCTGCTCCAACCACCTCCAATACCTGTAAAAAAAGAAAGATTCCAAACAAATTTAAGAGCTACAGAACTCACAAAGTGACAGAGAGAAACAAATCTCCCCCTGAAGGCAGTCTGGAAGGCCACCAGGAAGGGTCTATTGCACTGGGCTGGGAGCTGAGCACAGTCCCACATGAGCCACACTGGCCTAGACTGGGGACAGCATAGACCAGCTAGAGCAGAGTTCAGGAGAGTTAATCACTGGCAGGTGTTGTGGTCTCCAGACTTCTCAACCCATAAACACCAAAGACAAAGTAAAAGGTCAGTAGGGAACCCTGTTGGAACTGGATGAGAGATGAACATGGTCTGGCCCCTGCCTCCAGGGTGACAGAGGTGGTGGCAGTATGGTGGCTGCAGCTGCTACTATGTGGTTGCCTCCAGAGCTCCTGGCTTGCAGATTGTAGGGGGACCAAGCAACCATTCAGAGGGTAATTGCTCTTGCTTTGGCCTGCTTGGATCTGGGTTGCTATCTTTGGTGGTGGGCCTGGGGTGAGAACGCTAGTGTGGCAGACCTTGTGGTGGCTGTAGAGAGGGCACCCTCCTCGTAGCTCTGACAAAAGCTCTGACAACTGCTGAAAAAACCCCCAAAATTTGGCACACAGTTCTTTCCACTCTGGAAGCAGAGTTCTACCATGGCAAAGAGTTCAAAAGTCAAGTAATTGGCTGGCAAAATATGCAGAGGAAGCACAATAAGATGATAGAATCTTTTTTGGGGGCACAAAGAGGATCAAAACATGGAACCAGAAGAAGACAATAAAGTCAAAACACCTGCATCAAAAGCCTCCAAAAAAAATGAATCAGTCACAGGCCATGGTGGAGCCCAAGAAGGATTTTGAAAATCAAGTAAGAGAAGTGGAGGAAAACTTGGAAACAGAAATGAGAATGATGCAAGAAAATCATGAAAAGAGAGTCAACAGCCTGCTAAAGGAGACCCAAAAAAATACTGAAGAAAATAACCCCTTAAAAAATAGACTAATTCAAATGGCAAAAGAGACCCAAAAAGTCAATGAGGAGAAGAATGTCTTAAAAAGTTGAACTGGCCTGATGGAAAAGGAATTTCAAAAACTCACTGAAGAGAATAATTCCTTCAAAATTAGATTGGAGCACATGGAAGCTAATGACTTTATGAGAAATCTTTAGTTTTCCTGCTGCGTCTGTCCCCACTTACAATTCTTCCTCCATTCAGTTGCCAATGTGCAAGCCTTACCCTGTTACATTCCTATTCAAAAAACTCTTGTGGCTCCCAATTGCCTTTAAAATGAAATAGAAACTCTTCTGCTTGGTTTTTAAAGATTTCTATGATATGCTCTCCATATATTTTTTCCAGACTCACTATACACTACCCCCTTTCTAGCTAGTTAAACTGACCTCTGTTACTGGTATTATATTTTCTTTTGCACTGGCCATCCCCAATCCTATAATGTACTCCCTCTTCATCTCTACCTCAGAAAATACTATTCAGTATCATCTACATGATACCTTTCTTGGTATCACTGAACTAAATTACTGTGTACTTATTCTATGTATGTTTATATATGTACATATCTTCTCTGATAAAAGCTAAGCCCTTAGAGGTCAGGGACTGTTTCATTCTTCTCTTTATATCCCCAGTGCCTAATACAACACCTGTCTCATAGGAATTATTTGATAAATGACAGTTGATTGATTAACTGTAAGTAGCTTAGATTTTCTTTACTGAAAACTACCATTTCATAAACTTCAACCATTTTTTTTACTGGTGATTGGCCTATTTGTTTATATATTCACATTAATTTCCTATATATCTTGGTTATCAGATCTTTTGCTGATATTTGTTGAAGATTCCTTTCTAATTAGCAGTATTGATTTTGTACAAAAGTCTTTCAGTTTTATAAAATCAAAATTACTCATTATATTATCCATATTAGCTTATTATAGTATATATTAGCTTATTAGAGTATATGATATAAACTGTTGGTCTAAGTTTAATTTCTGTCAAACTGTTTTTAGTTTTCTTAGAATTTTTTTGCTAGAGAACCTAGTAGCTGGTGCTGTTGGGTTTATTAGGCACTAATTGCTTTAGGTTTCATTAATCAACTTTTCTTTTTTCTTTTTTTTTTTTAAATTTTATTATAGTTCTCATCATTCATTTCCACAAGATTCTGAGTTACATATTTTCTCTCCCTCTTTCCCTCCCCACCACCCCAAAACAGACATCCCAGTGTGTCCCCCCTACCCCAGTCTATTCTCTCCTATGTCACTTTTCGGTAGGGCAAGATGGATCTCCCAACCACAGTGCCTGTGTATCTCAAGTTCCAGTTGGATGTAGTCAATAATAATTAATAATAATAATAATAATAATAATAATAATAATAATAATAATAATAATAGCATTACATATATATACGTAGATACACATTCATAACATTTGATTATGGAACTCCAGATTCCAGATTCTTTCTCTTCCTCCCTCACCTCCCATCCCCACTGGAAAGACAAGCAATCAAATACAGGCTGAACATGTGAAATTACACAG
>JAQQSV010023372.1:0-5000 GCA_028646515.1 Pseudochirops corinnae
GAAATCAGGACTGTATTTAAATTAAAGTTTCTACCTTTGTGATATCTGAATGTGTGATTATAAAAATGAGATTGCTTTTGCTTATGGAATGTCTCATTACTTTATAAAATCACATTTTCATATGTCATTGATATAAATGCTTTAAGTGTTTAAAAATGCCATTTGCAGGGAAAAAAAGTGTGATCAACTGTACATACATACATACATACATACACATACATACATAGAGATGCCTTAGTTGAGCCAAATAGAATTAAAGTAACTGTGCCTTTAATATACAGATCTGGCTTGATTGATGAGGACCACGCTGTTGCCTCCCTAAGTGGTGGTCAGAGCATCTTGTTTTTTCTATTCATTGGGTCAGAAGGGCTTTCTTTCCTACAATGGATTCTTTGGCTGACTGCCCTCCTGTTTTTGTCAAACTGTTACTAGCACCCAGAGTGCCCATAAAAAAGAGAAGTGTTTGAAATACCATAAACAAACTAACTTGTTTTCTCATTTGGCTATACACAAATACTATTTATATTCCCCAAAACATTAGAGACCTGTTTATGAAGATCAGAGACGCCAGGAAGATGTTGTTTGCCTAAATTGCTCCTCAGCCAGGAGCATCTTTAAATGCACTGTGCGCTGGATAGCTCAGAGCTGTCTCATCTCTTGCCTTATTAAATCGTGGACCAAAGCAGACCAGAGAGTGTTGTAAAGGTAAAAGGTCCGTAAACATTGTTAACTACTGGAATTTGTAATTTCCCCTGAATCAGTCCTTTGTTCGTGATAGATTTTAAACATTAGCACAGTAGTATAATCAGTGGGATACCAACTGAGTGCCAGTGGCAGACCATCTCTCTACCCTTTCAGATCACATCTTTTTTTAGGTTAATTGACCTGTGGCGATTCAAGCTGAATATTTAACTGGTTAGTGAAATCTTCTTTCTAGATTTTTCTATCTCAGTACACTGAAAGGCACTTACCACCCTTGATTTTATAAGAATTGTTCACACGGCACCTAAGGGAAATGAAGAGAAAGTATCTCATAAGAAAATATCATCTATAGTTTTCCAATATATTGATAACTTGCTACAAACATTCTCTATAGGATGGAATCTAGTATAAGGCAGGTTCATATTAGATCCCCTTTCTAAGATTTAGCTACCAAAAGGATCTACAACTAAGTTGTTTTGAAATGCTAAGTCAGACCCAGGGATCCCAAGTCTATCATTATAGATATGCTCCAGGGTAGGAGTTGTATGAGCAAAGTAAAAAATCTAATTCCACAAGCCACCTACAGAAATCAGTTTCTTTACCAGGAATATTCACATACCTTATTACTTTGTAGATGAAATTTCCATTCTTACTGGCTACCAGGTATAGTCCATGTTCAACTTCCTTACATGGCCCTTTTAATCGGCTTCCCTACCAATTACTCTAACTGCATAGCTATTCGCAGTTACTAGGAGAGCCTTTCATCAACAATTTATTTGATGTGTGCCTCAGAGTTACTGTTGCTCACACTTTTCCCCATGAAATTTAGATATTATTTTTTCCAGTATTTTCCATTTCACATTCTACCTCTGTTTTTAGTCAGCCAGACTCCTCTATTATGATCATGTGCTAAAGGGGAAGCTGGCAATAAAATAATGCCTATATAAACCAAAATAATTAGAAAAATTCTAGTTTACTTTTAATCATTTGGAGTGTTGGTTTACTTTGGCATTCTGCTCAAGGAAGATAGGGAAAGTACTTGATTTTCTACTTTTAACCCATTCACTTTCTCATATTCAAGTGGGGTGTGCTTTTCAAATGTTGCATTGCTCTGTGGGAACACTGGCTGACTCCAACTTTTTAAAAATGAAATCTAAAAACATTTCTATTCTTATAATTTTTTTCTTACCTCAATTTGGGGTTGCTTTACTTAATGGAAACACTTTAATTATTTTAACACAACTGTCTTTGGTCCCATGTAAGTAGTGATTACTTGACTTGGAAAAATGAATTTCCCCTTTTGGGAGATCTTAGTAAAAATAAATTTGGAAAAATACATATATATATATATATATATATATATACATACATATATACATACATACATACATACATACATATGTGTGTGTGTGTGTATATATATAAAATGGTGAAGCAGGTATTTTCTCTGAAAGCATTACTTTCTAGAATCGACAGCTATTTCTGAAAAACTGATGGTGGTGTGATGTTATTCCCAGAAATACTGTTTTCTCTGAGTGGAGTTTCTAGGAATTGAGGTGGAGGTTGGGGTGGGAGTAGACCGTAGTGTTTAGTATTACCGCTCTACATAGGCTTGGAAAATTTGACCAACAGTTAGTTTGAAGTTGCCACCAATTCTCCTACATTAAAGTCACATTTCAGTTTTTCTCCTCTGGTTTCCTAAATTTGTATTATGAAACTGTTCTGTTGAACTACTACCTACAGATTCCTTATGGCATTTTATCTTTTACTGACAAATCTAGTGTATTGCATGTTGACTTAATAGTTCTTCTGTTCTTCCATATTTGTCTTTTTTCCTGAAATTTTACTCGTAGTGTGCAACTGATAATTTAGCCTTGCTTATTCTAGCAATTACCTACCTGTATCAGTCTCTCTTCCCCTTGAGAAAAAAAGTCTGATAGTATTTCAACACAGTGTCAAGTGACTTTTAAGATTCATACTGTAGTCTTCGAAAAAGCTTCTATTACTCTATAATGTGCACTCAAGATGGAACTTCTAGACCTCATTTGGAAGAAAAGCATGAGTCAACAACCGTGATCTCTTTTGTTTTCTTTTTACTTTGCTGTTATCTCTCATATATCCATTTCCTTAAATATTCTTTCATCCCAACTTTTCAAGTCAGTGAGCTAGGTGAAAATTAATTTCATAGCCTCAGTTTGAGCAGGAGGGGGAAAAAAGCAAACACCAAACTGTTCTTCAAAATTAAGTGTGCCGTTATCGAGTATGAAGGCTGTTGTACTAAAGCTAAAGCTAGCTTTATGAAAGGTAGAGTAGGAAACTCTCTAAATAATATAATTTCCAGGATTCTAAGAAGTATCTATAGCCCATTATGTCTTCTCTGTCAGTCTCACCAATGCCTAAAATTCCACTATTAGAGACTTGATTCTTTGGTTTAGCACTTTGCTCTTAAAACTCAGAATCTCCTAACCTCCAAAATAATGCACTAAGTTTTATTGGTCAAGGACTCCCAAGGGAATGCATTTATCTGATCCTTTGATAAAAACAGGTTTTATAGGGAAGGAGGAAGGAGGACAGAAAAAGTATTGGGTGCTATAGTACGATGAAGTAGTAGATGGTAGAGTGGGAAGGGTACAGAAAGGGAAGGCTACCTTATGAATACCACAGTGCAAACTCTCCCAAGTCCTGATTTTTGCCTAGGACCAGTTCTATCTGGATCTTAACATCAACATGGTCCTATCAAATAGTATTAGATTGTAGGGTAATCACACCCATTTCACTCCTCCCATACCATTCCACAAAGTCTACAGTTTTCCACTCTATTTTTTTCCTGTTGAGAATGGCAACTCTTTTCTGAAAAAATATGGGTGGTTTCCCTCTTATTTTCTCACTGAAATGCAGTACTGTTTTCAACTTCTCCTTAATATTTAAATCAAGTCCTTACAATCCAAATAACCAGTGTGATGTAGTGGATAGGTAATTTAGAAGAAAAGCTCAGAAATGTGGGCTCCATCTCTGTTCTGGATCTACTATGGCTTCATCAAATGAATCACCTCTTTCAAGTTTCTTAAACTCTCTGGGATTGCATTGTCTCATCTTTTAAAAATATCTATCCCTGCCTACCAAAAGGAATGTGTATATAAGACAACTGGTGCTTTCTGTGGTTATGCAAAAGCACAGAAATATAAACAATGTCAGAGAAGAACTGTGTATATCAAAGTTGGAAAGAGGAGCAGCCAGTAACAAAACAGGTCAACATAGGGTAATGCAGTAATGATATGGATCAAGTAAAGAGTGATATTAAGGATGTCAAAATACCTTAATTGCTAAGTCTACAAAATGCTTCCTTATTTAGATAAATCAGAATCCAGTGGCAGCACCATCACATGTGTTTTCTGTATGACTGTTTTGTTTTGTTTTGTTTCCCTTCTCCTATCTGATCTCTTCTGATGGTACATTTTAACTTCTTAGTCATTTCCTTGATCATTTTAAGAAAAGGGAGCTTCTGACCTGAACTAAATGGTCCCTCTGTTAAATCTCCTAACCATTACTCTGCATCCTAATTGCCTTATTCCTAAGTAATGCTAAGCATCTGGAAATTGATGATTTAAACTTCAGTCCTGCCCACTTGATTAGCTCTTCCATGAAACAAATACAATCAAACTTCTATCTCCATCCCAATGGTTATCATCTCATCCAAAAACAGCTTTCCTGGGGACTGCTTTCTTGTTGCCATCACTCAAGCCTTTCAATCTTCTCATTCCTCTACCAAGTTTATTTGCTTCTGAAAACACCATCTACAATAAAAGCACTGGCTCTTGCAGTTTCTTTTTTCTACGCTTTTTCTTTTTCCATCCTTTAGTTTCTTGGCTAAACTACCCAGCTCATAAAAATCGCTTTGTAATAGATTGTTACCAACCACTACATTATATTGGGTACTTGAAACATAGCAGAGATCTCTTCCATTATTGTAGGAGGCATACTCCTATCCTACATGCATCTGCCAAATAGGCCCACTGAACACTTAGGTTTCTCTTCTCTAATGAGGTGGGAATCTTTTCTGCCTGTTACAAGCAAACACAGAAGAAGCATGTTCTCATGGTGATGTTCTTTAGTGTTAATATGTTCAATTCCTATCAAGAGCTCTGTTAACCTAGTTGTCACTGATGGTAAAGGACAGCTTAGTCTGAACGCTTAAAAATGAAATAATTCCCAATGATATACTGGCCTAAGAATGAATAGCTGTGTCTTTAGTGCTTTGTGTTTTTCAGTGTCTTCAATGGTCATTTACTATTGCTGTT